>CANYCX010858107.1:0-36847 GCA_948193385.1 Breynia disticha f. nivosa
TTTAATTGTTTAATTATTATTGAGAGGGGGAGTTTCTGTTTTAGGGGGAGTTTCATGTTTAATTCTTTTTATAATAATGACAAAAAGGGGAGAAAATATAATGTGGGGAGATAAAACACATGGAATGGAATGAATATGGAATGAATACATAAAAGTGAAGGAGATAAAACACATACATTTACTTGGTTTTACCTACTTGGATTGATTAATGAACTTTATGCTATTCATTGTTGTGTTACCTAATATATATTGAGCCTTATGAAACTAACATGGAGACAAGACTTTAATGTCTTGATCAAATCCATACTTTGTTTTTTGGTTGTTCAATGTCTGCAATCTTGTATCTTCTTTAAAGGTTTTGTCAATATCAAAAAGGGGGAGATTGTTGGATCAAGGGTAATCAACATTAAGTACCTAACATGGTTTTGATAATGTTAAATTCTTTAAAGTGATAAAGACTGAATTTTTAGGTAAAAACAACATTCTGGAAAGGATTAACGTATCTTAATGTTTGTCCAGTAATATACGTTATTCATAAAGGCTACCCAGTAAAAACTGGGCGGATGAGTAACGTATGATAAGAACATAGTAACATACATTAATGTAATTAACGTATGCTAAGAGGAATTTTTAACATACGTTAATGTATTTGAAGATTTGTCCGAATCAAACCAGAGAAGTACGCGTGGTGGCTGGTGGATTATAACGTATGATATAAAAAGATGGGTAACATATGTTAATTTAGTAACGTATGTTTCAGGAGTGCAGTAACATGCGTTAACGACTCTGACACGGCATTAAATGCATGGGCATTTTGAAAACAAGCGGCTAGTTTATGTGTCTAACAACCATAAACTTAAGAGAAAGGTATATAAGAGCCCAAACCTCAGCTAGAAAGATAGCTATAACACTAGAAACGCAAAAGACCACTTTGTGAGAAAGATTGAGAGCATTTGACAAGCATTTAAGCAAAAACCCTGGAAGCTTGAGAGAAGCAAATTGTAATTGTTTTAAAGTACTTGTGAGTGTAAAATTGCTAAATTTAGTATTGTTGTAGTGAGAGGTTTAGCAAGTGATCATTGTAATAGAGTTTTCACTTATCTTGAAAGTGAATTTGTAAAAGAAAGAAGTTAGTGAAAGTTTGCAAATCCTTAGTAAAGGTACTAAGGTAGTGGAGTAGGCAAGGTTGTGCCGAACCACTCTAGATCCTTGTGTTATTTCTTCCTTCCTACGTCTTTACTTTACAATCTCACTTCAATTCCAAAAAATCGAAGAAAAAGGCACGGTTCAAGATTCAACCCCCTTCTCTTGAATCCTACACCTGAGGGCAATGGTTTTGAGCCCCGAGTCAATGGATTGCCGCTGAGGCAGAGCTCACTCCTCTTTAAATGGAATGCCGCTGGGGCAAAGCTCACTCATCCTTACACAGACTCTGTACGACGGAAACATGGGTCAAGTGGACGTTAATGATGTACGGAAACATGAGTCAAGTGAACATCAAAACTTGACGTTTTGCTCCGGTCATCGTTCCAGCAAAACTTTACGTCGAATTTTGACGTAGGACATTTTATGTCAAAATTCGAAGTAATTTCACGTCAAATGTCGATGTAAATTCTATTTACATTGACTTTTCAGACGTTGAACTTTTTGTGTCAAACATTGAAGCAATTTGGTTTTTCCTCAAAGTTCAACACAAAACTTGTGATATTTTTTACACTTTTTCTTATTGTGTATGCATCATGCCCATAAGATGTACAAAAAAAAAGAAATGAATTGTGACAAATCCAAAGAAAATATTTTGAATTTAAGCACGTGTAGAAGATTCTTTTCGTATCTCTAAAGTGAGAAGAATTGGCATGATTGATTTTTTAAAGGAATTGTTTTACATTTATGAACAACTTCGTTTACAAGAGATGGAGGAAAGGTAGACAGTGTCCTGAATAGGAGGTTCATAGTTACCAGTACACTATCGGAACACAATATAAAATCTTACCACACATGTCAGAATCAATACAAACGTGGACAGACATGAAACAAAAAAACATCTTAAATTATTTGTTCGACTAATGAATCACCACCTATTTTTTTTAATTCAATCATTGGTCTGGTTCTAATAATATTGATATTGAACAAACAATTTATCATTCTAAAAGGTATTCACTTTATTTGAGAAAATTCAATCTGATCTGAACAAAGATTAAAAAAATTCTCCTTAAAGCACAAACTCAAAGCTTTTTGCTTTAATATGATACTGTTGAACACAATAACAATTAGAAAAATAAGCCAATAGTGGAAAGTTTAAAACTAAAAACTAATCAATGTTCCTTAATGCGGAGTCTTGGCTATCAATAATTGTTATATTATAAACAATATTTGCACCAAGACATAACAATATTATGCAGTAGCTAAGCTGCATAAGAACCTAGGGAGCAACTAAATCTTGAATTTGGTTCCTTTATTGGGTATAGATACGACCTTCTCATACCAATACAAAGCTTCATAGATTTCACAGGATACTAGATAGCATTTTGGCTTGGCAGATAGCAAGTGTGGTGCCTATACATAGAACATAGTTCTGTGAAGTGACAGCAGTGGTGGGTGCACTTGAGGCTTTGGTGGACGCATTGGATGCGGCATTAAACTAGTCGAGGGACCAATTCGAGAATTGCTGCATCTTCCTTGGGACCAATTCGCGAATTCCAGTCACATCATCTGTATTTTGCACGAACCATATATAGCAACTAATTATTAACTAGTCAAAGAACTGTGAATAAAATTAATCAAAAGCGAACTTAGGGACAAGGTAAGTTTATAACATAAATGGATATTTTGTACCACCAAACTCGTAGATCAACTGGCGTGGTATTGTTCTAGCTTAACCAGATATCCCGAGTTCAAGTCCTGGGTACGTAGCTGTGTTAAAACTTTATTGGGAGAGCTTTGCCGCCCTTGTGGTCCTACCCATCTAGGCAATCAGATTCAGGTAAGATGAAGAAGAAACCCTAAAGAGGGGGTAAAAAGTGCCTCGTTCAACAGTACCATCCAGTATATATGTGAGTATATACGGTTGTACATCAGGCACACCCAATAGGGAGAATCGTAGGTGACTGAAAATTTTGTAACACAAAAGAGATCCACAGAGTTTCACAAACAGCAGAAGCCATGCTCCTGTACTTGGTCTCAGCATAAGACCGTGAAATGGTGGTTAGCTTCTTGGATTTTGAAGAAACCAGATTATTACCCAGAAAAACACAAAAGCCAGAAACAGATCGACGAGAATCAGGGCATTTAGCCCAATCTGCATAAAAAAAATCATTATAGCAGAAGGAGAAGAAGAGGCATAAAATAAACCATGGTTGGGAGTCCCTTTTAAGTAACGCAGAACATGCAAAACCCTAGCCAATGAGGAGTTCGAGGAGCATCCACAAACTGACTAAGAGTGTTAACTGCATAACATATATTAGGGTGTGTGAAATTCAAATACAACAGTTTACCAATCAATCGTCGATACTTTTCTAAATCAGGAAAGACATGCCCTTCAGTGGAATGGAAAAAGGTACCCCCAGATAAAGGTAAATCAACTAGTTTCCTCTCTGCCAATCCTCCCTCAATCAAAATATCAAGAATATATTTTTGTTGAGACATATAAGTCCCATGCTCAGAACGAAATATTTCCACACCCAAAAAATAGTGAACTGGACCTAAATCCTTGATGGTAAATTGATCATGAAGATACTATTTAAGAGCAACAATCTGAGTAAGAGCAGAACGTGTGATAAGAATGTCATCCACATACACCACAAGAGTGAGAAAATCAGTACCTGCAGACTTAAAAGTAGACAATGATCATAACCAGACTAAACAAAGCCATAACTGATCAATTTTGAACATAATTCTTGATTCCATTCGCGAGATGCCTACTTAAATCCGTATAAGGAATGGTGAAGATGACAAACTTGACCTTGTTTGCCTTTGGAATACCCCTGTGGAATTTTCATATAAATTTTCTCATTCAAATAACATGGAGGAACGCATTATATATGCCCACCTAATGAAACGGCCACTGATGTACAGTGGCAAAATTTATCAGAATCTGTATAGTCGACCACTTAGCTACTGGGGAAAAACTCTCATGATAGTCAATCCCCGATAATTGTGAGAACCCCTGCGCCACAAGGCGAGATTTAGCCTTATGAAAAGTCCCATCAGCATTATACTTAACTTTGTACTTCAAAGCATACCCATTCACATTCTTCCCCACAGGAAGATCAACCTAGGTCCAGGTTTAATTCTTCTCAAGAGCATCTAGATTTTCTTGCATGGAAGTAACCCATAATGGATCTTTAGAAGCTTGCACATTTACTTGGACAAGAAGGTTCAGTCATAGATTCAAGAAGATTGATGTGTTCTATAGTAGGAAGTACTATAGAATAAGAGGGCAAACAAGGTAAAGGGTGCTATTTATAGAGCTCTACACTACGAGAAGGTGAGACGTGACAGGAATTTGTTCCACAAGTAACATAATCTGACAACCAAGCAGGAGGATGTTTGGAACGAGTACTAACACAAGATGCAGGTTGGGACACTAGAGAAGAGGTAGAAGCAACTAGAGAAGGTATTGAATTAGAAGGTGCATTAGAAATAACTTCATCATGTGCTGCTGAGGGATGTTGTAGTGCATCAGAAGTGGAGGAATCATCATGTGAACTCGGGGCATCAGGTATGAGAGGAGAAATATCATTTTCCTGGGACATAATTTTTAAAAAAATAAGGCACCTGCTCACTGTTTTCACAGCAGAAGAGGGCATAAACAGTGGACACATTAGTCGAGTCTGACAAAGAGCCAACAACAGAGGTCTGGAATGGATAAATGTCCTTAAAAACCGAACATCCCTTGAAGTATATACAATGTGGGCCTCAACATCATAGAGTTTATAGGACTTCTCTCCAACAACAATCTTTTCCTTTGATCTAGCACTAAATTTGTCTAAATGTGGTTAGTGATTGTAGAATAGCAAAGACACCCGAACACTCTAAGCCTGGAATAGTCAGGGGGTTTACTATACAGTTGTTCATAGGGTGTTTTCCACTATAATAATTTTGTGGGAAGGCAATTAATGATGTATGTGGCAAACAATATACTCTCCTCGTAAAATTTCTTAGGAAGTTGAGATTTGAATATAAGTGCTCTAGCAATAGCCAAGAGGTGTCTGTGTTATGTTCCACGAGGCCATTTTATTATGGAGTGTAAACACAAGAATGATGGTGTAATGTCTCAAAACGTTGGAACAAGGCTGTGACATGTTTATTGACAAATTCAGTATCGTTATCCGAATGAATCGTCTTAATGGTGTAGGAAAATTGGTTATGTATGTAGTGAATGAAGGTAGCGATTATTATGGACATTTGTTTTATCTGATAACAGGTAGGCCCAAAGTAATCAAGTATGATCATCCACAATGGTGAGAAAGTAATGAAATCTGTTGTAGGTAGGTGTTTTGAAGGGTCCCTATAGGTCAATGTGAAGAACTTGAAAAGGGTGTGTAGTAGTGCTGGAACTCACAGGAAATGGCAAGCAAGATTGCTTTGCCTTTGCACAAATATCACAGGGATGAGATGTATAATCTGTGTAATGACGGTGTATATGTTTGAGTACTTCATCAGAAGGATGCCCCAACCTATTATGCCACAATGAAAAATCTGAAGTTTTATTCATCAAAGTATGTACATTGTGACATTTGCAACATGTATGACACTGTTATTTGTATCTTCTAATTGTAAACAATATAGATTTCCAGTTATTATACCCTTTCAAACAATTTGATCAGTTAAGAGGTCCTACAAATGACAACCATGAGGAATGAAAGTGACATTAAGTTTATTTGTGTGTAAGTTGGGACACTGAAATTAGGTTTCAACGAAAGGTGGGTGTGTGTAATGTATTATACAAGGTCAGTGTTGGGGACAAGTTAACTAACCTAGATTGAGTGATTAGCACAGAAAACCCGTCAGGAAAGTATAAGGATATGGGTCTAGACAGTGTAACAAGAGATGTAAACAAAGCAGGATTAAAACACATGTGATTTGTGGCACCTATATCAATTATCCAGTCACCAAACAGTGCTTTCACGATATTACAGCAAAAAGAAATAGTGTAAGAAGTACCTGCAAAGTCTGCATATGAGTGTACAAAATGTACACCCTACTTGTTACGGTGAACTCCTGTTCCAGCTTGGCCAAAATGAGTCATAAACCTTACAAATTCTTGTTTAAACAAAGCGGTAATGTCAGATTTCATGGATGTTTTACAATCATGCACATGCCCGCTATCAATGGGTGTGTCCATTATATCAGTCGTAAGATTATGAATGGAAGAAGAATTCGATGTGAACTTCTTCTTGTCCTTCATTTTCGCTTTGTACCATTCAGGCTCACCATTTAACTTGAAATAGGTTTCATGTGTATGATATTCTTTCTTAGAAAAATCACAGTAACGTTGCTCCTTATCCTTTTTGTTGGTTGTAGTGTAGTGATTGCCACTTTGCCCTCCTATAAACTCATGTGAACCTACACCACTATGCTTCACATAGTGTGTACTTTGGTTAGTTGATAGTGCAGAGATATCCCATTGCTTCTCCACTCATAATACCATGGAGAAGGTCTTAGATATTGAAGGCAAGGGACCTAGTAAAAGTATTTGGCTCCTGGTAGTCTCGTAAGAGTCATTCAATCCCATGAGAAGCTGAATTACCCTATCTCTATTTTCTGCCTCATTAATCCTCTTGCTTACAGAACATGTACACCCTGTGCACGTGCAAGTAGGCACAAGAGCTAAACACTCTAATTCATCCCACTTTTCCTTGAGATGAGAGTAATACATCGTAACCATAAGGTTACCTTGACAGAACACTGAGATATTCCTTCGTAACCTATAAACCATTGGACTCTATCTTCCCCCAAATCTATCCTTGAGATCCTCCCACAAAACCCTAGCAGATCTAACTCTCATGGAAGAACCTACTAAATCCTTAGAAATTGTGTTGATAATCCAAGATCGAATCATACGATCTACTCTAAGCCAAGTCAGAAACAACTCATCATTATCAGAAGGTTGAGTGATCATACCATTCATAAATCTGAGTTTCATTTTAGCTCGATAGTTGGAGTCTATCAATATCATGGTTGTAAGCACCATTCCAGGGTGATCGAAAGACTTAAGAAAATAAGGATCATTGTCAGCCCTTGTAGCAGTTCTCTTTGCTCGCCCTCCAGATCTTGTCCCTTCAAGTACATCTCTGTATGATTCCATGATCTAGACAGGTAAATTTAGGCAGATCTGGTTGCAAGCAAAGATTTCGAGAAATCGGGGATTTTTGATTTAGCGAACAACACAAGGTAAAAGTTATGTCAATTGACGGGGATTTAAGTAAGGATTACTTTGATTGGATCAGATTGCTCTGATACCATCTAGGCAATTAGATTTAGGTAAGATGAAGAAGACCCTAAAGAGGTAGTAAGAAAGCTCTCGATATGGGAGAGAAAGATAAGACACAAAGAATAAGCCTCAGCAGGGTAAAAAGTGTCTCGTTCAACAATACCATCCAGTATATATGTGAGTATATACGGTTGTACATCAAGCACACCCATTCATCATTGGCCACGTGTCTATTATTACTAACCAGTCAGATACAACAAAATACAAGAAGAATACAATAGACAATACATCATACCAATACACCAACAACCCATCTCGAGCAAGGTTTAGTCTGGGTGTTCAGGATACTTTGTGCTTCAAACCAAAAAAATAATGGATATTTTGTTGAGGGTGGAGCTATTCCATTCGAGCTTACGATGAAGAAGATAAATGTCACGAAGACTAAAACCTGCAGTCTCCATTGAAATAAACAGTACTTGATGTCATTGAGTTCCAAACTTCTGATCCTCTAAAGACTAAAATCTGGGATTTAAGAGTGTCTGAAGTTTAGCTAATCGAATGAATTCACCAACAAAACAAACTCAATTCGGTTTGGTGAATTTTGAAACTTGTTCAGTTTGGTTCTGTTAATACTAACAAAATTTAGTTAATCAGCCAATTTTGTGAAAATAAAAAAATCGACCGATTAATCAAAATTAATATTTATTTATGTTATGCATAATTTATATAAAAAAATCAAAACTTAATTATATTATTCTAATTGATGGTTTTTTTAGCTGAACTGAACAAATAAAAAATTGTTAATTCGGTCTAGTAAAAATACAATTTCAATAAATTCTGATAATTTTTTGTTAAAAATTCGGTTAACAATTAATCTATTTGGTTTATCATCTAAGAATTTACCCCAAATCACGGTGTAACTCATACACTATTAGCAGTTGTATTTTGACTAAAATTTATTAATTTTTTGAATAATTTTTAGAGATTTTAGAGATTTTATAATCTAATGAATATTTTTATCTTTAACACATTTGATAAGTATTTTTAACACAAATACTAATTTATCTATATTAGGCCTGTGTAACTCAATTCGGAACCGGAGGTTCATGGTTCAGGGTTAAGAGGAACCGGAACCAAACCGTGCACTGTACGGTTCGTGCCAATTCGGGTTCGGTTCGGAACTGCCGGGTTGGGGTCTACGCAGGTCTGCAGAATTCAAAGTAAGCGTGGTGGGCTTCAAGTACGCGCCACCACACGTGACACACTGATTTTTTTAATTCAATTCTTTCAATTGAACCAATTTCAGAACTCAAGGTGTTTATGAAAACAAAGACGACAATACCTCTACATTTTATTAATTTGTCCTCACTTATGACGGAAGAATACCGTGGTTACATAAAAAATAGAAATTACAAAAAAAATACAATTTAAAAATACAAGTAAGCTAAATGTAATCTAATTCTGCAACGGAAGAGGTAGAGCCGGTCATTGTGTCTCCCTCATCGTTGCCCGAAGAAGACTGATGCAAATTCTGCGAACACTATTACCACAACCCGCTAGGCAAGGATACCTATCGACTAGTAATATAGCTACAGAGTATTGGATCTCGATCCCACGAGTACAGTCAAGTACTACTACTATCAATCTAAACTATTATCTAACCGTAATAATAACGAGTTGTAAAATTAATTAATTATTACTAATAAAACTAAGTTAAGCAATTAACAGATACCTAGACTCAACTCCTCCAATGATTTCATACTTGTATAACTCAATTAATTTGGGAATTAATGAACATTGAACCGTGGGAATGTCTATTTTTTGGTAAAATATCTCTCGATTAGATTAACAAGTAAGACCAAGTTGGTTAGCCAAAATCTCTTTTAGACTAAATCCTAATCCAGCATTAAGCTTCATACATTCCTCTATTAGCATTACGCTAATACGAAGACTTTTGTAATTCTATCTCTAGAATTGCAGGCAACTCCTTTCAATTATGGGAGACCTAATTGCACGATGATTTCTTAACCTATTCATGCAAAGTCACAAAAAACATTCAACACCACAATTGAATCTCAATAAAATTCATTAAAACCACAACTAAATTAAGTCATAATTCGTAAGTCATCATAGGATTCGTCTAATCTAGATATCCATAACAAACTTAGCTCATGTTGAAATTAAATTCCACAAAAAAACTAAGGATATCCATGCATAAGACAGAAAACCCATTGGGACTCGTACAAGATTAACAATTCGACTATCTAACACAAGAATCTTTGAGTTAGTTAGCCTCTGGCGTGAATTTCCACGCCTATTTGCTCTACAATTGCGTCTCTTGGTCACCTAAGCTCTAAAAACTGTGTAACCCCCTGTTTGAGTCTCAAAATTCTTTATATACTAGGGTAATTTTTTAGTCTCGTAAGTTGTGAACTATCATGGGAACAGCTAGAACCCATTCTATTACGCCTTTCGTTGGAAACGGTCATTGGGAACGCCCAAGATTCCCATTCATGTGGTCGTTCTGACCCCCAGCGTTGGAAACAGTTAGTTGGAACGGTCAAGGTTCCCGTTTCTTGTGGTCGTTCTGGATGTGAACAATGATTGGAATGACCAGTTGGTCGTTCTGCTGGGGGTTCGGACTGCAGGTCCTGCATTTTTTTTGGTTTTTGCTCCATTTCGATCTACATTTTGCCTTTTCCACTCCAAAATACGTGAGTAACCTAAAGATGTCAAGATGTGAAGAATTACGAAAAATATATATAAAATATATGTATAAAACGGCATTTATCAGCAGATATCGAAAAATTCAACCTATAAAGAAGAACTTATACAGATTGCGGTCATAGATAGAAACATCTATATAGAAGTATAAGATTTGGAGAACAGAGAAAAACCATAGAAGTGAATTTCGAGGACAAAATTCTTTAAGGAGGGGTGATTTGTAACATCCTCGTCCCAAATCATTTAATTAACTTCTAAATAATATGTTTAATAAAATTAAAGAGTTTTACAATAACAATGACGAAAATAAATTGTTAGAAACAAGTGGATAAAAGGTTGATAAAAGGGTGACAAAAGGGTAATATTTAGTAGCTAAAAGAAAGCACAAACCAAGGAAACATAAGAGAACACGTGATGGAGGCCCAAAAATGCGTAGTGGGCATGACCACGCGTAGTTCCATTACCACCACGCGTACTCAATGAATTCCAGCAAAAAATATATATAATTGGATGCTTCCCAATTCTCACAAAATCCCTGGAATCACTTAAACATTTCAGAGAAAGGGAGAGCGAGAGTGTTAGAGAAGAAGAGAGATTCAGTAAGGGGAGAGGTGAATTTAAGTGAAAAAAGTGATTCGAGATATCGAATCAATCGTAGTTTCGAGCTGGGAACGCAATGGAATAAGCGAAACAGGTAAAACACGGAGTTTTCGTCAGTTTTTACAATTTTTACTGTAATTGTTTCGAGTTGATTCTTGCTAGAATTAGTGATAATTGACAGAATTGAGTTTGAAATTGAGTTAAAAATACGTCATATTAAGTTATTAATTATTTGAGTAACGATAGGAAAAAGGGTTAGGGTTTCGACTAGGGTTTACAAAATTGAGAAGCAACGTAAATGAAATTGATAGGGCATGCTTTAAATTGATGGTTATATTGGAAAGTTTAGGTATATTACTGATTCATTGTTATTAAATGATTGATATATGCTATAGGATAGCAGCATAGCCGAGTTAGATGGATATGAGTTCACACCAGTATAAGTATTTCAGCTAACAGATGTCACAATCTGGCTATAATAAAATGAATGGTAATGTATTTATCTATGAATGAATTATGAATGATTTTGCGTATATGGTTTGATTACTTATGAATGACGATAAGTGAATACAATTATGCTATCCATGTACCTATTCGAAAATGAAAATGAAACAAAAAGGAAAGTGAAAAGAAATGATGATATATGTGCGTACTTACATGATTACGATATGTGATATATGAAATGAAAAGGGAATCGTAGAAATGATTCAAATGAAATAGGTACACCAAATGATAAAGGCATACAAAAAAGGTATGTGAACGTGCTTATGATTTTTATAAGATATATGTGATTGAAAGTTGATAAATGATTGATCATTCGGAGACAGAAGTTAGGCGATAGAAGTTAGGTCCACATGAAAGGAGGTGGAAAAATTTTTTCAAAACTAATACGAATAAGTTAGGATTTATTACGAACAAGAAAGTTCAATTAAAACATAAACGAATCGAATTCAAAATGAGTTAAAAGAATATCTCAACGGAAAATGAAATGGATGAAAAAGAAAATGCAAAGGAAAATGAAAAGGATGAAAAATATGTACGTACGAAATGTGATCTGTTTATATGCTTTATTTGTATTTTATAAAATGAAGCTGAGTCGAAATACTAGTTCGTATATGTGACTGTTACATTATATTGAAAAAAGAGTTGAAGATTACTCATTGAGCCCGCAACTCACTCAACTGCTATATTTGTTTCAGGTACAGGTATTAGCATGGGTAGGCCTTTAAACTAGCAGTGTCAGAGTTTTGCATTTTAACAGGTTGGACAGTTACTACCTGATCTACTTCTCTCTCTTCTGCTAATGCCATTAGGATTTGTTGCATACGTTTTGCATGTGATGAGATGTTGTTATATGGTTTGTATATTATATTTGGGATTGATAGAGGATGAGTTTGATATTACTTACAGTTTGTTCTGTTGATATAGTGATATGTTTATATATGAGGTTGAGTTATTGAGATATATCTGATGATTGAGTTGCATGTTGATTAATATGAAAATGTGTGTGAGCATTCTGTATGTTACTGAATTTGATTTGCAGGAGGAATGCAATAGGTATATGGGATATCCACTTTATAGCCGTTAATAGAAGTTCTACGTAAAGTATGGACTTGCTCAATAAAGAATAAGGGCGTATTACCGTAACACCTCAATAAAGAATAAAGGGCATATTAGCGTAACACCAAGCTTAATCCATGGAGGTGTTAACTAATACGATCGATAATATGGTATTATAATGGAATAACGATAAATGAGATATCCAATATATTGGTATGAACTTACTCAAAGTATGAAAAAGTTGAATGATAAGTATTGAAAATAACTTTTATGCAACTGCTGAGAAAAAGTTTAAAAATGTATGTGATAAATATAGTAATTAGAATAGGTTGTTTTACCTTCGGTAAGTACTTCCTAAACTCTCGTGAAAAATCCTCCTAAGGTATAACTCGTTGAAACTCTAAAGAATGGGGAACTATCTTCTACCATTCATACGCATCAGCTTGCAATAATCATACCGCAAACTCTTACCCATCCTCTGTGCTAGCTTGCATCATCTAAAAAACTCTAATAATTCGATCCAACGACTCCTATGCTAGTCGTGAATTCGTGCTACTCCTCAACTCTATAGCTCCCAAATTCTTCAATTCCTTAAAGTTTCTAGCTCTAATCTGATAATCTGTCAGAGGTAGATCTTTGTACATATGATAGTAACGTGATGGTTGTGGATAAGGATAGGCTAGTCCATACTGCAGATACTCAGGATCATACTTTGTATATCTAGATCATGTGTGTGATAACTGTACTGCAGGGTCTGCTGCTCCCTCTCTCTCAGTAGGATATCTGGGCTCTGACATATATATAAAACCAAATAAGACCAATTAAACACACATTTCACACAAAGCACATGCAACTAAAAATCACAAATCACATATAAAAAACATATCCAGGGATCATATCCCTGCTCTGATGCCAAAATAAAACATCTTGTCTTATTATCATATTAATCATATAGATTAACATAATAATACCATCTTTCTTACGTATAAATTTAAAACAATTCCATACCTTTAAGAAACACTTCCAAACTTCCTGAAACACAAATTCCTACCTCTTTTCTATAGATTTCCATAAATCTCACATTGGGACAAAGCCTTGGACGTATCATAGGGTCTTTGCAGCAAATTTTAGCTAGGTAAATTCTTATCCTATATGAAATTTTGAGTGGGGTTTTGTGGGGTTTTTTCATAGACATCCTTAAAGGAGTAAGAATTTAGCTTGGTTTTATGATTTTAAGGTTTGATAATTTGGGGATTTTGCTAGAAGTTCGTAAGAATGGGAGATTAATGTAAGAATTTAGGTTTATTGGGTAGAATGTGAACAATGGGGGTGTGTTTTGGAAGTTAAAACAGAAAATGTGCAATAATGTTAGACCTAGGGTTTTGGTATTAAGAGAATAATTAGGGGTTTTGCCAAATTACAGTCCTAAATGACTTAATTGATGCATAAGATAGTTTACGTGTTGTTATGATAATGATGTTATAGGAGGTAAAGTTCGGACTCCAGAGCGGAGTTGAGCGGCGAGCCCTACTACGTGGAGTTCGAGGTAAATGTCTACACTTACCATTGTAGGTTTTGTATCCGTACGGGTTAAGTATACCTGGTAACTTTGTGCATTTATTTAAATGGTAATAGCACTTGAGTCATTAAAAAAAGACTTGCTTGCTTGTTTGGAATGAGCTATATGAATGACTTGATTGAGCTTGATGGTGTGGTATTAATTATGTGAAATTGTGATGCAAATGTTATGAATTGATTGAGGATGCCTTGAGCATGAGTATGATAATGCGAGCTTGAACGCTAGCACGAGGTCGAGTATGTGATTGTGATATGAACGTGATTATATTTTGAATATAATCTTTATAGAAGTGATCTGAATGTGTGAAAGTGCTAGTGCCTATTAGTTTGTTTATTGAAAAACATAAATGAAAATGAGATGGTAATGATATGTTCTTACCTTTGAATGATGAACCTGCTTATATTCATAAGAAATCGAGTGCTTATAAATGTGCCCTACGATATATTCTATGCGAGATATGGAATTGCATTTTAAGGTTGTTATATACTATGCTTATAAAAGTTGTACAAAGCATGTGATTTGCTTTGATAACAAGAGTGTGATTAATACTACGATGCATAGCATGAGTTTGTATTGATTTGTGAGTGACGACCTTATTGGATAAATTGTTTATTCATGTGTTACATTGAGCATTGTGTATGACACGTGGCCATCTGGAAATGATGATAATTTCGGGGGCACTCTCGATGGTGGTCTAGGATCGAGGTGAAAATATATTTTGAGCTGGGCTCAATACCGATCTGGGACTGATTATAATTTTGAAAGGACTCTCGATGTCGGTCTGGGACTGTGTAAATAACTATTATAGAATGCTTATTTTGAATTGATGTTGCTTGGCTACGACCAAAATTGAATTATTATGGAATGGTTACTGTTCGCTGTGTTTAATTGAATGGTTAATATTTGTGTGGTTGAACTTGATAATGCATATGCAAGTGATAATGATTTATGAGGTTAAAGTGATGTTATTGGATGTGTGTTAGATGTTGTGTGAACTTGGTTGACTTGGTACGTGTAAATGCTGCAGACTTCAGGAAACAGAAGGTTAAAATGGGTTGGAGAAGGGGCTGTCCAAGCCATTCCTCAAGCTGCTTCACCTTAGGTAGAATTCTAGTAGAGTTCCAGAAGCATAGAATTGGCTGGATAACAAGTTCTATAGACCGTTCTCTAAGCCATTTGGGTTTCTTGATTGGAGCAGAACGATTGAACAGCCTGGAGAATGGGCTAACCAAGCCGTTCTCCAAACCATTCTCATTCACCGAGTAGTGTCAAATAGGATGTCAGAAAAGGAAATTTCAGGAATAATAATGGGCCTAACTCTATGTAATCACAAATTCTAGGAGTTAAGAGCTTTACCTAGAATAATGCACTTAACAAACTGATTCTAATTGAGATAAAACAAAAGAGAAGTAACGATAGAACATAATTGGGGATGGTTACCCTAAAGCATAATGTACGTAAGCTATAAGATGAATGAAGTACTTATGCATTAGCTGTCAGTGTAAGCCCTAGGCCAATGCATTGTTTGTAACTTTTATTACTGATTAATAAAATTATGAGGCATTATTTTATCATATCATGTATTGACTTGTGGTATATGTTTCATAAAATATCTAAGAATGTTTATTAAGCACTTCAGGTACCTAGGTCGAGGACCTAGAGCTAGAACCTAGAAGTTATGAGATTAACATTCTAAATATCCCTAGTCACTTGTTTATATGGGAATAAAAATGAATTAAAACTAGTATGTACTTTGTAGATGATCATGTTCTACGGGTCATAATTAGTCAGGATATCTAACAAAGTGCATAGGTATAATGTAGTGCATAGTACTTGGAGAGCGATCTCTATTTATAATGTCAAAGATCATCCTTAGATTGAAAATAACTCTCTTGTTGTGATTTTTAGTGTACTTTAACATACGCCTAATGTGGCCGTAAAAGGTTGACAAGTATAGGTATGATTGGGTATGCTAAAAATCACAAGTAAGCAGGAGTGAAGTGAAAGGATTGAACCTCTCAAATGAGAGCAAATATCATTGGCCGCTTGGTGGACAAGATTGGGAAGAGCGTGGCCGCACCCGAATGAAATGATTAGGTCATCTATTCGAACTAATCAATTTTGTCATAGAGATCAAGAAAAAGTGACTTAGCACTTAATAAGGGTGTCAGCGACATGCCTTACGCTAATCAAGATGTCGTAGGTCAAGGAATGTACTTGAATTTTAGTAGGGTCGTTGACGTCGTGTAACGTCCCAAAATTTATTTTATGGAAAAATTATTGAAATGTTAGAAATAAACGATTTAACTGAGGTATATGAAGGTTGATATAATGTTGATAGGAAATAACCAAGGAAAAAGGAAAATTTGCTGAAAACCAAAGAAGTACGCATAGTCGGTGGAATGTACGCGCACTGGGCACGACCACGCGTACGTTGCTATCCACCACGCATTCTACACGGTTTCTGGGAAAAAAATAGAAATCTTGATCGATTCAACCGATATTCAATAAAACTAATACCTAAACACAGAGAAAACCTCAGAGGAGCTGAGAAAGCTGCAAAAGGGTTGTTCTTGAGTGAGAAAGATTAAATTCACAAGGAGAAAGATTAATTTTGGCAAGAATCCAAGTCATTAAGGTAAGTTGATACTTAGTTTACAAAAGGATTATGAAGAATGTCGAATTTCAGGATTAATTGTGTTTTGAACTGAAATTGTTGTTGTGAAATGTGTTATTGATTGAATGGAACTTGAATATTGCTACAAAAATAATTTAGGAGATGTGAATTAGTGAATGGATGGAATGGAGGACGAATTGGTCCTGTAAGAAGGTTATTGGAAATGTTGACATATGGATGATTTAAGGTTTATGACTGATGTTTTGATGATTCTAAAGATAGAATCAATGTATGAATGGTTGGTTAATGTACTGTATATGATTAATTTCGTATTGTAGGATCTGTACGACTGTTGGGTGAACATTGATTCGGGGTTTAACTTGTTGAATTTGCTTATGTTTGAGGTAAGTGTTCTTACACTTGCTAAATTGGTTCGTAAAGTAATTTAAATGTAAAAATGTAGTTTTTCGTTGGGATTATATAGTTGAAACATAGTTGGTCTATAATGTTATGTTGAGATTGTTAGATATATTCAGAAGAATCATGTTGAAAATGAAATGTTGATGGTTATATGTCAAGTTGACATAAGTTTGATAATTATATGTTTTAGTAAACATATAGTTGGTTGTTTGTTGATTTTGGATAACTTTGAAATGATATTTTTTTTAAATGAAAGATTATGATAAGGCTTGAATTGGATTTGTTGAGCGTGTTTGAGCGTACTTGATTGAGATTATGAGATATGAATGCATTGATCATTCATAGTGTTGCATTATTTGTGTGACACGGATTGACATTGATATCTAGGCTGGGCCTGAGGATTACTCCCAGAGGGATCTCGATGTAGCTCTAGGACCGATGATATTCCGAGTTGGGCTCGATGTCGTACTGGGTGGGACAGAGGGAAAAATGAAAAGAAAAGAAAAAGAAAAGAAAGTCATACCCCAGGCATATCGAATGTGATTGCATTGTCATTCATATGCACAAATTTGATTTGCATTCATATTTGGCATGATTGATCATTGCTTGATGATATATGAGAGATTTTATTAAATGGTTAATGTGTTTCTTTATCTAGATGATTGAGTTTATTTGATGGTATAGCATGTGACGCCAAAATTCAAAAGCTCATTTTTCAAGAAACCTTGAAATTCGCACTCTATTTTTTTCTTTTAAAACATAAATCATGTGAGAGAGAATAACTAGATAATTAGTTTTTCAAACACATTAATGAATGCCATACACCAAACAATAATTATAAATGTGAAAGCAAATGGAAATCAGTTTACATGTCGTCTTTGTAATTTTCATAAATGTTAAAGTTGTACATGCATGTAAAAACAACACAACCAAAAACCCAATGGAGCTCGACCTTCAAAAAGTAACGCACCATATACACAGCAAAATAAAGAGTGAGTATATAGAAATACTCAGTAAGTGAATCCCTATAGTTATTATGCCTAATGAGTAGGGGAATCTTCGGCCTCCACGGCCTAACCTCCATACAATATATCAATTAGCCTATCACAAGCAAACAACATTCCGATCATTTCTCAAGATCCTTTTACAACATCCGTTTGTAACCACATTATAAATCTCACATACAGTCAATAAAAGCATAACCAATCATACTAACATTCAACGTTCTTTCACGATGACTTATATGGTCATTCATGCCTTGAGAATACCAAATTAACACATACTCAATTCTCACAACAAACACAAGCATTTTCCTTAGACGGTCACAAGCCAATACATATCATAGCCATAACAATTCGATCATAACCTTATACAAGAACAAATGTTGTTTAATTTACAAATCATGCTCATACCATAACCATAACCCACATATTCACTTCCATGAAATCGATGTCAAATGTGCATGATGAATGCAATCAATGAATGCATATGCAATACTATACCAATGTTGTGCTCCAGAGCCTTATTGTAGGAGAGAGTTCTCACTCTTCCTCATTTGTTGACATAGTCCCATAGTTCACAATTTGTAAGAGGGATTTTACTCTCCTCTTCATTTGTAAGAGGGATTTCACTCTCGTTTTCATTTGTCAGAGGGATTTCACTCTCCTCTTCAATTGTAAGAGGGATTTCACTCTCCTCTTCATTTGTGAGTCGAAGCTCCCTTTCCCTTTGTGAGCCAAAACTCCATCTCTTTTGTGAGCCGAAGCTCCTTTTGACCTTAATTCATGAACATACACTTGCTCATGTCAACACAATAATGGTATGTATGAATACAACTCCATGCATTTCATCTTAACTTTCTCAAAACACATGCACATGAATATTCCGCAAATCATTCATACCACAATATCAATGAACATATTCACAACGGACAACTCATAGCATAACCATCAACACATATGTAACTCAAAATATAGTTCATCACACAATCCATAAAGAACATTCATATCGTGCACATGACAATTTAAACATGATTCATCACAACACATTTCCCTATACTTTTATTCTTTCCTTCACATCATTTTCTACATAAATCACATACATAAATCATACAAGATTTTATGTTCGTATCCATACCATTCATAACAGACCATTTATATAACCCTTACATTATCGCATGCAGTTCTTTAAGCATTTAAATGAATAGACCAATTCGTATCAATTAACTCCTCTTAACTCTCCAATTTAAATAAATAGAACAGGGGGAACGGCCAAGTGGAACGGTCAGCTGGGCCGTTCACCCTGGCCGTTTGCACTCCCTATCCACAAATATAAAGGGAACGACCATAGGAAACGGCCAGCCTGGCCGTTCCCTTGGCCGTTCACACCTACATGGATAGAATAGATAGCATTTCAGCAATTACACACTTTCAAACATTTAAACTCACGTTTAGGTCATTTTTCCAAGAAATACACATTTTATCTCATCACAAACATGCCATTTTCCATTGATCGACATCCATATACACTTGCAAGCCACCAATTCATAAGTCATTCGCACAAGTTTAACCAACCAGCACACTTCCAATCGCATTATACATACACATCAATTTTAGGTATACTTAATTTTCCTATTCCAAACCAATCCATATGGCAATGAATATGTATATATATCATGATACAATTCAACATTCTAAATCCCATCTCACAAATCACACGATCACTATTCCTTAAAGCAACTTAATTCATCATTGAACGATAACATATTTGCCATTTCATAGCATTAACCAATACTTTCTTTCTTTCAAAACAACTCATTTTCCTATACAATTCATTACTAACGCATTCGTCAAAGTCTTATCATTTTAAATCAAGTACCACAATTAACCTACACATCATTCTACCTTTTCATAAACATTCCATACAAAGGTTTACAACTTTTCAAGTCATTTTATACATTTACAAATACCATTTCAACAACTAAAAAGTTTCCACTAACAATTCACCCTACGAGGCAAAACCTCCCCAAAGCAAGTGTCGAAAAATGCACTTACCTCGTAATCCGTGCAACCAGTCTTGGCTCAACCTCACCCCCAACGTCCCAAACACTATCCCCTCGCTAGAAAACTGTAGAAAATGCTGAAGCTTATGTAGATTATGTTTCCTCAGCACAATGTAGGATTTTTTATGTCTGGAAGGCAAGATTTTGATGTTTGGGAGGGTTGGAAAGGTGATTTTTTGAGCATGGGGTTGAGAGGAAACAGTGGGAAGTGTTTGTGCTCGACTATATGGTTTTCTCCCTCTTCTTTTTACAAACACGCATTTTAATTAACATTCTGGCAGCCAGAATGGCCATGGGAAATGGCCTCTTGTGACCGTTCTCAGCTGAACAGCCATGGGAACTGCCTCCTACTGTTCCATGTGGCTGTTCACATTGAACGGCCTGTGGCCGTTCATAGCCATTGGAACTGTCAAACTTCCACCGTTTTTGCACGATTTAAGTTAGGGTTCAACCAAATCAGCTTAATTCCTTTACACGTTCCATTTTAAAGATCTTAAGTTTTTAGCACACTACATTCATGAATCATTCAAACAAGCAAGAACCTTTCCTTATGCTTTAATTCACTTCTATATCAATTAGTCAAGGTCTTAATCACCTTCACCTTAATTTACATACTCAATCTCACCATAGCATCACAGTTTCATATTATCTAGTTCATGCTCAAAGCATGCTCCACCATTAGCGTATTCGTGCCTCAATCGAACAAGCATCTTATAAATCAGCCCTAACAGGTAAAACCCACGAAATCATCAATTAGCACACCCTTACTCACAATCAGGTTCACACCTTGCTCTTTCATCCTCTATTCTTACACCTTTAACTGTGCATACAATTGTTTCACTATCGTAAGCAGCCAATCATGACCCATCGGATCATGTTAACTCAGAAAGCTGATATCCATCTGTCATCAATTCAAACTAATCCATTCCCTTTTCCCTAAATTCTCTCATCTGACTCTCAAAATACATATGTATCTATGCTCGAAGTCTTTCATCTATTAGGTAATGCCAGCCTAAGGTAGGTTAACAAGAACATAATTTGCGATCGCAGAAGAAAGAAATGCACAATGCTGAACTTTTTTGAGAAATGCAAGTAATGTCCTACATTTGGTCAAGAAACTATGCAGGCAGTCAAAAAATGTACTTCCTGATGCAAGGTACAATCTCGGCATTACCTTCAAGGGAAAGGACGGGCAATAGCAACCAAAAAATCACGCTCTATAATTGAATCCTCAAACATCCTTTACCATAATCTCCCAATATCCTCAATAAATAATTACTTATAATATTTTCTTTCTTGTACTTTTCTCTTACATATTCATCATCGATTTTCCCATAATGAAGCTACTTCGTTACCTTAACTCTCGGTTTACACTTTATTTTTTGCTCACGGTACTTAACCAGTCTTTTAGAACCGTCAAGTTCACTCAGTTAGATTTTTATCCGGAACTTAATGCACACTCTCTCTAGATCGCTTTCTCAATTCATGGGGGAAAACACTCATACACTCGCTAGTTACCAAGGTTTCTCTCAGGTTCTCAAGTCTTATTTAGGAAATTTTCATTTTTAATTGGTCCGGTCACCCTATGGTTATAGGAAAATTTTCCCTTTGTTTATAACTTCCATTGACTCATACTAATTGATAGGTTCCCTCCATCGATCCTAAACCACAACATAAATCATTCACATTCACATGCAAAACAACATCTTACATTCACACTAGCTCAATACAAGCCACACGCAAGATAGTTAATTAATCAATCCAACCACAACACAAACAAGCTGTATCAATTTAACTTTACACCACTATAACACATATCATTTTCTTTTAGGGACACGACCATCAATTTAGACAAATCAATACATGCATATACAACTTTATGCCATTCATAGGTACATGTAGTACACATATATTAGCATCAACTTCCCATCATTACATAACCTCACATAAACACACAAGTTCATACTCCATTTTAACTCAAAAGGCACATACATCATCCTACGCTCATTCCAAACAAATCAACATTAATCTCCATACATATACAAGTTCACCTAAACACATATAACACAGGCTCATCCCATAAAGCTCATATAAGGGCACTTATCATTCAATCACATATTATGCTCGTATTATAACAAGAGTTTTATCTAGCACAATGTTATCTTTGTTATGGTTACTACTCATACACACTTACCCTTTCACAAAGTACTCGAATCTCGGTTCAAACATTTGTTACATAGCTTTTATAGTATATGCTCTTATATAACTTGGCACATTTTCCATAAAGAACACATCTTTCACAACCTATTACTCTTAAGCGAACTTATGTTATCATTTCATTCGTGAAGAGAGCATTCTGTTGCACCCTACCAAGTATGACTTCATCATACGAATGCAGGGAGGAAAGATAAAAATCTTACTTATCATTATCAATTATGCCTACAAGGCATTTTATGTCTTGAACCATTTTATTTTACACAAACATATAGTAATTATGCAAGTTTTAATGCAAAGAGAACGGTTCATATCCATACCCATACATACAATGCGCACATCTACTTCAAATTCATATCCATTTCTTATTTAGTTCACACTTCAAACCAACTTCTCACAACATTAAGTTTCAAGTATTCATAACTCTCTTACCACATAATTCATAAGTGTATAGCCCTACATTTACAACCCATCTGATTGTACAACTTTCTTATTCTAATGCAACTCATATTATCATTCTTTTCATTCATGGATACCAATTCCACACAGAGAATTCCTATCTCGATGACATCAAACACAAGGGCTCCACACTAGTATTTCCGTCACACCTTTAATATTTAACACACATCCTCATTCATAGGTCAAATCATTAGTGACAAACTTACATAACACATTGCTAACAAATCATACAATGCTTATATAAGGATGAACCAAGCATCACTTCATCTAGCACACCTATAATGGTAGGCATATAATATTATGTAACCTCCTAGTACCTTCAAATGATCTAATGTAGATTCATACACTTACAGGGGCATATCATAGCATCATGGAATTCATATCGTTCATCCAACCACCGCAATAACCTTATAGGATCATTTTTATTCCATATCATTCATACAAGTACATAAAATGCACACTTTCACTTATTTTATACAAACACAACTAACAATGTAGTTGGTTATCTAAGTACCTTATCTTATTCTTATTGGTGCTCATTACAATATATGTTTCGGGACTCGGCGGCCTCGTGCGATACCTGGTCGACTATCTCCAACATTTAGAAAATCCATTTTCAAAACCTTACTTTCACACCCAAGAATGCAACGAAAACATTTTTCTGGCACAGTCCGCAAGGAAATATAATCCCTGCTCTGATACCACTAATGTGACGCCAAAATTCGAAAGCTCATTTTTCAAGAAACCTTGAAATTCACACTCTATTATTTTCTTTTAAAACATAAATCATGCGAGAGAGAAAAACTAGATAATTAGTTTTTCAAACACATTAATGAATGCCATACACCAAACAATAATTATAAATGCAGAAGCAAATGGAAATCAGTTTACATGTCGTATTTGTAATTTTCATAAATGTTAAAGTTGTACATGCATGTAAAAACAACACAACCATAACCCAAAAGTCGTCCCGTAAACCTATCACTCTGCACACATATGCACAGCAAAATACAGGGTAAGCATATAGAAATACTCAGTAAGTGAATGCCTATATAGAAATACTCAGTAAGTTAATCCCTGGCCATTTGCACTCCCTGTCCACAAATATAAAGGCAACGAACATAGAAAACGGCCACACTTTCAAACATTTAAGCACACATTTAGGTCATTCTCTTCCAAGCAATACACACTTTATCTCATCACAAACATGCCATTTTCCATTGATCCACATCCATATACACTTGCAAGCTACCAATTCATAAGTCACTCGCACAAGTTTAACTAACCAGAACACTTTCAATCGCATTGTACATACACATCAATTTCACGTATACTTAATTTTCCTATTCCAACCAATCCATATGTCAATGCAAATGTATATATATCATGATTCAATTGAACTTTTTAAATCCCATCTCACAAATCACACAATCACTATTCCATAAAGCAACTTAATTCATCATTGAACCATAACATATTTCCCATTTCATAGCACTAATCATTTCAACAACTAAGAAGTTTCCATTTACAATTCACCCTACGGAGGCACAACCTCCCCAAAGTAAGTGTCGAAAAACGTACTTACCTCCTAATCCATGCAACAGGTCTCCGGTCAACCTTGCCGCGACGTCCCAAACACTATCCCCTCGCTGGAAAACCGTAGAAAATGCTGGAGCTTGTGTAGATTATGTTTCCTTACATAATGTAGGAGTTTTTATGTGTGGATGGCAAGATTTTGATGTTCGGGAGGGTTAAAAAGGTGGTTTTTTTAGCTTGGGGTCGATAAGAAAAAGTGGGAAGTGTTTAGGCTCGACTATATTGTTTTTCTTCCTCTTCTTTTTAGAAACACGCATTTTAATTAACATTTTGGCAGCCAGAACGACCATGGGAAATGGCCTCTGGCCGTTCTATGTGATCGTTCTCCGTTCAACAGCCATGGGAACGGCCTCCTAGCCATTCCATGTGGCTGTTCACAGCTGAACGGCCTTGGGAAGGGCCTCATGGCCGTTCCTGTGGCCGTTCATAGCCACTGGAACTATCACACTTCCGCCGTTTTCACACGATTCAAGCTATATTTGCTCGCCGACTTTTGGGAAAATTTTTAGGGTGTTACATAGCATGGTTGTGATAGAGGAAGATCAGATCTTGTCCAGAGATACTGATTTTCCTTGCACTCATTTAAAATGATAAAATGTGAATCAGTTGTTGCGTAGGATGATTACTGAGTATTGATACTTTGTTTGTATTGTCTAAATGATGCGCAGGACGCAGATAGCTGCCACTGGATCAGAGGTGTGGTGATCATACGCCAGAGAGATACTGTCCGAGGTTGACCTTCATGTTTTGATTACTTCCTCTTTTGAGTTTTTGTACATGTTTGTATATATTTGTAAATGCTCATATTTTGAGTTTCAAACATTTTCAAACTTATTTGTATTTTTGCTTTAAAAACTTTACAATATTTATGTTTTAGCTCGAATATTTGTGCCAAAATTGAATATGACATTTAGTGGTATCAGAGCAGGGATTAAATTCTCTGCGGATTGTGCCAAAATTGATTTTATGCATCATGTTTTGGAAGCTAAATGGTTTTGAACTTTTTGTTTTCATAACAGATGGAGCCTACTGATAGCATATCACATGATCACACTGTTGAGTCCAGAGTGTCAGTTAAGGAACAGCCGTTCAGCCCCATTACCTCCTCAGCAACCTGCACAACATGTTGAACAGATGCCTATACCTCCGTACAATAGGAGCCTATGCTCCGTTCTGAGAGATGATGCAGAAAATGATACGGGATCCAAGAGTTGTAGCGAGTCAGTAGACTCTTAATATAGATAAGAATTTTTCTGAGGTAAAGAGTAAGGAGCAAAGACTTTTGAGGGTACCACTGATCTGTCAGAGGCAGATGATTGGCTGAGGCATACAGAGCGTATTCTTACACGTATAACGTGTACCTCAAAGTAGAAAATAAGGTATACTACATCTCTAGTAGAGAAAGCAGCTAGGAATTGGTGGGAATCAGTTCCAAACAGCTAGAATGATCCTCTGACATTAACTTAGGATGATTTTTTGAGGAAGTTTGCTGATAAATATACCCCTCCTCTATATCTGATGATGAAAAAGATTGAATTTCCACTGTTAAAGCATAAAGAGAGGACTGTTGTTGAGTACGAGGCAGAGTTTTCAAAACTGCATTGATATGCTCCAGAGGATGTTGACACTGATCAGAATATGAGAGACAGATTTGAGAGAGGTTTAAGGTCTGCCATTCCCAATAGGATTGCGATGAAACGCCCAACATATGAGATACTGATTGAGGTAGCCATCAAGGGCAGAGGAGTTAGAGGCAGAGGGTAAAAGAAAGAAAACAAGAAAGAAGGAAAGCAACAGAAGATTCTTGGATCTAGTTATTCCACCAGGCTTCTTACTTTTTCAAGTAGAGGTACAGGTACCTATACCAGCGGGGATACCAGGTTAGTATGTTTTAATTGCCAGCAGCCGGGTCATTTTACCAAAGACTGTCCAGAGTGTCGAGAGCCTCAGGGTGGAGTTGTGTCTAGACAAAGTAGTGTGGGTGATGTTCATACGACAGCATCGCCAGGTAGTGGCAGCGGTAGAGGTGGACGAGGTTCAGGATCTACTTCTAGGGGAGGAGCAACCTCCAGAGGGGGAGTAGTTGGTTTAGGTGGAGCTAGTTGATCTGGGGGCAACCGTACCAGTAGGGTCGCACCACAGGCTTGACTTTTTGTTATGACTAGAGATGAGGCAGCCGAGGATCCAGACGTGATTACTGGTACTAATTGATCGAGGGTCTACGTGCCCTTTTGTGAGTGAGTCAGTGTAGACCATATTGGAGGTAGTATAGAGCGTTGGGATTATACTATTTCTACATTGATGTCTGCTGGTACTGTGTTAGTTAGACATTTTTTGCGGCATTGTGAGGTCAAATTTGGCGAGTTGACTTATTTTGCCAATTTGATTGTTTTGAAGATAGCAGAGTTTGAGATTATTTTAGGTATTGATTGGCTATCCTAGAATCAGACTATCGTCGATTCTTGTTCAAAAGAAGTTGTGATTAAGGTGGATGGTTAAAGACGAGTATTATTATTAGGACAAACTAAGACTATTCCTTCTTGCCTAATTTCAGCAGTGATTGCTGTGAGGTTAATACGAGAGGGTTGTTACGCCTATCTTTCTTCAATAGTTGATCTGAATCAACCTAAGTTAGAGGTACGAGATGTGGAGATAGTTTGTGAGTATCTTGAGGTATTCCCTGACGAGTTACCAGGATTTTCACCACAGCGAGAGGCTGATTTGAATATTGAGACAATACCAGACGCAACACTAGTATCTATTGCAACTTACAGGATGGCAGATGTTGAGTTACAGGAGTTGAAACAACAATTGGAGGAGTAATTAGAGAAAGGTTTTATACGAGCTAGTGTATCACCTTGTGGAGCACCAGTATTGTTTGTACGAAGGAAGGATGGTATTATGCGATTATGTATCAACTATTATTAGCTGAACAAGATAATAGTGAAGAATAAGTATCCATTGCCACGGATAGATGATTTGATTGATCAGCTGTGGGGAGGTACAGTTTTTTGTAAAATTGACCTCAGATCAGGGTTGGCAGTTGAGACTTGAGGATAGCTCGATTGAGAAGACAACTTTCAAGACTCGATACGGGCATTTTGAGTTCACTGTTATACCATTTGGGTTGACAAATGCACATACGGTATTTATGGTTGTGTTTGTGGTATATTCGAGAGATAAAAGCATGTGATTTCAGCAGAGGGAGTGAAATTGGATCCTAGCAAGATAAAAGCAGTTCAGGAGTGGAACTGAAGAATCTATGTGAGGTACGGAGTTTTCTAGGTTTAGTTGGTTATTATCGCAGATTTATTGAGGATTTTTTAACGATAGGTAGACCTATAACATCTTTGTTGAGAAAAAACGTTCAATTTGTCTGGAATGACATCTGTTACCTTCTCAGGGGGGTGGATTTGGGGAACTGAAGAATAGGTTGGTTGAAGCTCCAGTTCTAATGTTACCTTCTCAGGGGGGTGGATTTGTTGTGTATACAGATGCTTTTGGAGCTGGGTTAGGTGGAGTATTGATGCAGCATGGCAGAGTTATTGCATATACTTCATGACAGTTGAGACCGTATAAGTTAACTTCTGACACACGATCTGGAGTTAGCTGCTATAATTCAAGCTTTGAAGGTTTGGCGTCATTACTTATATAGGGAGACTTTTTAGATATTTACTGATCATAAGAGTCTCAAGTATGTTATGACACAGAGAGAGCTGAACCTTCGACAGAGACGTTGTATAGAGCTTTAGAAAGATTATGACTGCACGATTCAGTATCATCCTAGAAAGGAAAATGTAGTTGTTGATGCCTTGAGCAGGAAAGAAAAGGGGATGATGATTCAGTGACAAATAGAGTAGAGTCATTGTTTGCTTTATGAGAGATGAGGGTGCAATTAGATTATATTGAGGATCAGATGTTAGCCAACATTAGAGTTTGACCTCAGATGAGAGATGTGACTGCGGAGCGTAAGAAAGAAGATGAACATCTGATGCATATTAAGAAGAAAGTTGAGCGAGGAAAGGTACCTACTTTACACCGACTTAATGATAATGGTGTATTGTATCATCAGGATAGACTGTGTGTTCTAGATATTCTAGAGTTGAAGAATGACTTGATGACAGAGGCTCATTCTTCTCCGTAATCAGTTCATCCAGGTAGTACAAAGATGTATCAGCATTTGAGGGAGTTGTATTGGTAGATACATATGAAGAGGGCTATAGCTGAGTTTGTTGCGAGATGTCTTGCTAGATTAAGGCAGAACATCGAGCCCCAGCTGAAAAATTGAGACCATTAGAGATTCCCGAATGGAAGTGGGAGAAAATCACCATGGATTTTATTATCGGTTTACCGAGGACATTTCAATGTCACGATTAAAGCTGGGTTATTATTGACAGACTGAAAAAATCGGCTCATTTCTTAGCTATCTGATAGGAGGATACATTGGATAGGCTTGCTAGTTTGTACATTGCCGAAATTGTCAGGTTACATGGTGTTAGTACTTTCATTGTGTCTGATCATGATCCTAGGATTACATCGTGATTCTGGCAAAGTTTGCAGGATACGATGGGTACTCGTTTGAGGTTTAGCACAGCTTTCCATCCACAGATTGATGATCACTCAGAGAGGATGATTTAGATAGTAGGGGATATGCTGAGGGCATGTATTCTGGAGTTTGGAGGTACTTGGGATTATCACTTACCTTTAGTCGAGTTTGCATATAATAATAGTTATCATTCTAGTATCGGGATGGCACCTTACAAGGATTATAAGGAAGACGGTGCAGGAGTCCAGTTTACTGGGATGCTAAGGCTTTGCGACAGATTGAGGACTGGAGTTAGTTCAGAAAACCCTGGATAAAGTGAATGTTGTGAAAAGATGTATTCAAGCATCTCAGGATCGTTAGAAGAGCTATTACGATCGACATCATCGAGAGTTAGAGTATGTAGTCGGTGATAGTTCTTGCGAGTTTCACCCTAGAGAGGTGTTATTCGATTTGGAAAACATGGAAAGTTGTGTCCTAG
Source organism: Breynia disticha f. nivosa (assembly GCA_948193385.1). Lineage (NCBI taxonomy): Eukaryota > Viridiplantae > Streptophyta > Magnoliopsida > Malpighiales > Phyllanthaceae > Breynia > Breynia disticha. The sequence continues at coordinate 29,290 of CANYCX010858107.1, forward strand.
GTATATTAGACTGTACGAGATTAGTGAGAGAGTAGGACCACTGGCATATAGATTGAGGTTACCAGCAGAGTTGTCCTGATTACATGATGTGTTTCATGTTTCTATGTTGAGACGGTACCGATCTGATCCTTGCCACGTATTGAGCGCTCCAGAGTTAGAGATATCTGAGGAGCTGACTTATGAGGAGGAGCATATTGAGATCTTAGACAGACATGTGAGACGGTTGAGGAATTGTGAGATTCTGATGGTTTTGGTGAATTGGAGTTTTCATTCACAAAAAGAAGCGACTTGGGACGTTGAGTCATATATGAGACGATAATATCTATTTCTAGACACGACAGTAGAGCATTTTGGTATGTTTTTATTCTGGATATGATTCCAATATTGAATGTTAAGAACAATTTCTTTGATTGATGACTTGATTGGTTTTACTTCATATTTGATTTGGTTTAAATTTAGGGGACAAAATTTTCTAAGAGGGGGAGAATTGTAACATCGCGGAATTTATTTTATGAAAATAATTATTGAAATATTGGAAATAATTGATTTAATTGAGGTATATGAAGGTTGATATAAGGTTAATAGGAAATAAACAAGGAAAAAGAAAAATTTGCTGAAAAGTAGAGAACTATGCTCAGTCGGTGTAAAGTACACACAGTGGGAACGACCACGCGTACTTTGACATCCACCACAGTTCTTCACGGTTTCTGGGAAAAAATTGTAAATCTCACTTGATTCAACCGACATTCAAGAAAACTAATACCTAAACACAAAGAAAACCTCAGAGGAGTTGAGAAAATTGCAGAAGGGTTGTTCTTGAGTGAGAAAGATCAAATTAATAAGGAGAAAGATTAAGTTTCGCAAGAATCCAAGTCATTAAGGTAAAGTTGATAGTTTGTTTACAAAAGGATTATGAAGAATGTTGAATTTGAGGATTAATTGTGTTTTGAACTAAAATTGTTACTGGGATATTTGTTATTTGAATGGAACTTGAATATGGTTATGGAAATGATTTAGGACATGTGAATTAGTGAATGGATGGAATGGAGGATGAATTGCTCATGTAAGAAGGTTATTGGAAATGTTGACATATGGATGATTTAAGGTTTATGAATGATGTTTTTATGATTCTAAAGATAGAATCAATGTATGAATGGTTAGTTAATGTATTGTATATGATTAATTACGTACAGGAGGATCTGTACGACTGTTGGGTGAACATTGATTTGGGCTTTAGCTTGTTGAATTTGCTTTTGTTAGACGTAAGTGTTCTTACTCTTACTAAATTGATTCATAAAGTAATTTAAATGTAAAAATGTACTTTTTCTTTGGGATTATATAGTTGAAACATACCTGGCCTATAATTTTATGTTGAGATTGGTAGATATATTTAGAAGAATCATGTTGAAAATGAAATGTTGACGGTTATATGTCAGGTTGACATAAGTTTGATAATTATATGTTTTAGTAAACATATAGTTGATTGTTTGTTTACAAAATGAGATTTCTTGTCTTGTTGATTTTTGATATAAATGGAAATGATTAGTTTATGGCTATATATATCTTAATTGATATATGATTGACATTTATATGTCTTAGTGAATTTGTGGTTCATTATTGCTATTGAAATGATGAGTATCTTATGGTTTGATTTTATTCTTACCTTGTTTCATATATGGATATGAAATGTAATAGTATGCTCATTTATGTCATGTTGATATGTGGTTGATTGACATGCTCTTTGGCTAGATGCCTTGTCGATATTCATATGAGATTGCGATAGATACAAAAGCATGTGATTGCTTTGTTGAGCGTGTTTGAGCATACTTGATTGAGATTATGAGATATGAATGCATTGATCATTCATAATGTTGCATTAATTGTGTGACACGGATTGATATTGATATCCAGGCTGGGCCTGGGGATTATTTTGGAAGTGATCTTGATGCCGGTCTAGGACTGATGATATTCTGAGCTGGGCTTGATGTCGTACGGGGTATGATGCCGGTCTGGGACCAAAGGAAATATGAAAAGAAAAGAGAGAAAGAAAAGAAAGTAATACCTCGGGCATATCGCATGTGACTGCATTAACATTCATATACACAAATCTGATTTGCATTCATATTTGGCATGATTGATCATTGCTTGATGATATATGAATGCTGGCATTGTTTGATTCTGAGTTATATGTTATTGAGATATATGAATGGTGCTTTGATATGTTTTGGTGAATGGTTTAGTGTGAGCAATTTTATGAAATGGTTGATGTGTTTCTTTATCTAGATGATTGAGTTTATTTGATGGTATAACATGGTTCTGTTAGAGGAAGATCAGATATTGTTCAGAGATACTGATTTTCCTTGTACTCATTTAAAACGATAAACGTGAATCAGTTGTTGTGTAGGATGCTTATTGAGTATTGAGAAATACTCACCCTTTGTTTGTATTGTCTAAATGATGCGCAGGACGCATATAGCTGCAACTAGATCAGAGCTGTGGTGATCATATGCCAGAGAGATACTGTCCGAGGTTGAGCTCCATGTTTTGATTGCTTCCACTTTTGAGTTTTTGTACATGTTTGTACATATTTATAAATGTTCATATTTTGAGTTTGAATTATTTTCAAACTTATTTATGTTTCCGTTATAAAAACAATACGATATTTATGTTTTGGCTCGAATGTTTTTAGTATATGAACATTTCTATTTCTCTCTCCTCTATTTAATATTTGATTATATTATCAATTCTTCTATTATATTGTTTAATAAGGGAAAAGAGTTTTTAAAATTGAGTCTCACACACCGCTCGTCAGCTATTTAATTTAGGGTGATCATAGTGTCTTACTATAGACCACCTATGATTCATAAGTTATGAAACTCATTGCCTTTATTAAATAGTCATACAAATTTCATATGGATAGCAGAAAACCTAAAAGGGTAATTTCGATATTTGACCTTAGGTGAAAAATTGGCTAATGGACTGGATTGTGCATTTGGGCCAATTTTGGTAAGTGGGCCCAATATGCATGTGGGCCAATTTTGGTAAGTCCTAATCACATTAGGACTGGTAACAGATTTAATGAACCAAAAACTTGTCTTTAAAAACAACAAAACCGTCGTTTTTTTAAGATTTTACAACCGTCCCCTTTAAACACCTCTCCAAGCCGTGAGCTTCCACCAAATCAAGAGTGATTTAGGGTTTTTCTAAAAGAGAGAAAGTGAGATTAAGACGGTAGTCCATTAGGAGATCATCCTGATGCTCTTTATATCGTGAGTTTCTCATCCGATTGACAAAAACAAGGTGAATCTTACTCTTATGCAAGTACACGTTCTGTTTAATCCGTGTGTTAGTGTTGTAGAGGAATCACGCTTGGGGTTCTAACTCGGTTTCAAAAAGTTCATTTGGAGTATTCTAAGACGATTGTTAACTGTCCTTGGCAAAGAACTCACACGGGCTAAGAAAGAAAAGCAAGAAAGGAACGTTTTTCATTAAAGATTTAATCTTTATGGTACCTAGATATAACCTTTATGTATATAAGTGTTAAGCAAGATCTTTTATGTGAATTTTGGTTTGCTCTTGACGTCTTTTGAGTGTATTTCTGCAGCCTTAGTTATTAGAACATGTCAGAAAACCCAACAGTTATATAGGACAACAGTCGAGTCGACATGACATAATCAGAGTCCAGAATATAACGGATATCCAGGTGAGTAATCAACTCACTTTTAAATACTATTAATTATTAGTTATGAATTGTAAAATACAAAAAAATACATATCTGCATATGAATATGTCAAAATGGAAATGTATACATATATGCAATCGAATTACAAACCGGCACATGAAATACGAAACAAAATGTGAACAAGTACATGAACATTTTCTATGTGTGTATGTGTATATATGTATGTATGTAATGGACAGTCATATGATTGATCATATACAAGAAAAACAACATAGTCTATTACAAGAAAAACAATATAGTCTGTTATAGGACACAACATTGACTATACAGAAAAAATAGTGTTGAGTGTTACAGGTTGCATGATATTTATATATGAACGATTCTATTTACGATCACAATTACGACTACAGTTGATATCATTTAAATTACATGAAAATGACATGATATGTTTAATATAAATAAGATCATGAACTATTCATGCGATTATGTATATAAAGAAACTAATTACTCATTGAGATCACATTTCATAAAATCTGCATTTGTATATTTTCTTTTTCAGGATTAGGTCAATAACCAGTGTTGATTACATGGATATCTACCAGTGGGTCAGCTCTTGCTATACCATTTTAGTATAAGCCCTAGCCCAATACATTGTTTGTAACTTTATGGGAATAGAAATGAATTAAGACTAGTATGTACTTTGAAGATGATCATGTTCTACGTGTCATAGATATTCGGGATATCTAACAAAGTGCATAGGTACAAAATAGAGTATTGTATTTGGAGAGCGATCAGTATTTTCAATGTCAAGTATAGGTTGACAAGTATAGGTATGATTGAGTAAGCTAAGAACCACAAGAGCAAGAGTGAAGTAAAGAGATTAACCCTATTATCAAAATAAGTGCAGAAATCACTGGCCACTTGATAGACAAGATTGGGAAGAGTGTGGCCACACCCGAATGGAATGATTAGGTCATTTATTTGAACTTATCAGTTTTGTCATGGAGATCAAGAAGGGTGATTTAGTACTAAATAAGGGCGTTAGCAACATGCCTTATGCTAATCAAGATATCAGAGGTCAAAGGATGTATTTGAATTGTAGTAGGGCAGCTGACACCGCTCGTCAGCTATTTAATTTAGGATGATCATAGTATCTTACTAGAGACCGCCTACGATTTATGAGTTATTAAACTCATTTCCTTTATTAAATAGTCCTACAGATCACACATGGATGATAAAAAATCAAAAAAGGGTATATTCAGTTTTTCACCTTAGGTCAAAAATCTGGTTGTTGGGCCGGATCGAGCAATTGGACTAAATTTTGATAATTGGGCCCAACATTGGTTAGAAATATTATTTCTTACATGATTTTAAGACAGATTATTTGTTAAATATGATGTCTTAAGTGAAAATATGTAAGAAGATAAGAAATAAAATTTAGGAAGCTTGTCTTAAATTAAGACAAGAATAATGTGGGATAAATTAAAAGATAAATCTTGTTTATTAATCCTCATTAAAATCACGTGTTTTTAGGGTGGTTTTTGAGGAATTTTATTTTAATGAAAGACTTAAAAATTCCTAGTGCGATTAGGATTGTTAAGTGGTTTAATCTTGCAAAACTTGATAGAAACACGAGAAGGGGGGTTGAATCGTGTTTAAGGCGTTTTCGAATTTTTTGCGAAAATTTAAGAAACAAAGAGCAATAACAATGAACACGAGAATTTAGAGTGGTTCGGTACTCAACTCACCTACTCCACTACCTTAGTTCTCAACCAAGGATTTCAACAAATTCCACTAATTTGTTTTCTTACAACAAATCACTTTCTAGACAAGTGATAACTCTTACACTCTCAAGAACAAATTTCTTGACAAATTTGTGAATCACAAGTGAAAGCAAGTAAAGCAAGATTACAAGTAAGCTCAGATGTTTTTCTTAACATCTACATTCAATTAGAGATGTTTTTATACCCCTCTAAACTCAAACTAGCCGTTTCTAAACTTCCCTTTTAGAAACTAGCCGTTACTAGCCATTGTTTCTCACAAGAACTCATCCGACAGTGACCAAGAAAGGTGGTACGTATTTCTCCCTTGTGCTAGTACACTTTTTGACTAATCCGGGTGTTAATCTTTGGAGGAATCACACTTGGGATTCTGGTTTGGTGTCACAAACGTCACCTTGTTGCAAAATAAGGTGGTAGTTACTCGGTTTTTCTTAAAACCAATCGGCCAAGAAGCAAGGAAGAACAAAGGTATGATTTTTTCTTGAAAGTTTCGTTTTTATGTAACCATTAAGTTAACTGATTGTATATAGCATGGTTTGACGTATTCTTATGTTGATCTTGGTTTGTTCTTATGTGTTTTTCATGATTATTCTGCTGCCAAAAAGTTTTAAACACATAGGAACCCTACAGGGAGTGTTTTCGGTGGAAGAGAGGAAAGGGAGAGAGGTATGTCGTGTGGGTGAGGAAAGAAGACGAGGAAAAAAAAATGGGTTTTTAGGGTTATTTAGTAGGCTTGGGTCCACTTCGCTTCGTAAGCTCCTTTTACTCAGCCCACATTAAATCCCGACTTTAAAATTCTCAGAATTTCTAATTCTTCCAATTTTTTTAAAATTCTAAATTCTCAATTTTAGTGCGTTACATTTATAGTCTAGCCATATATCTAATTGTGTCATTTTCTTAACTTTGGTGAAGTTACATTTAATTAAGTCATAACTAGTGATAAGGGTATGGATTAGGTACAACTTTTATAAAGATACATGAATTACTTATGTTATTTAGCTCAACTATTCCTTTTAAACATACCACCTTTCTAGATTTTTATGGAAAGAGTTTGTGAAACTTCTTTCACATACTCTACTATATTCTTTTTTGACTTAAGTACTAACCATCTCAGTGTCATTGAATGGTCTTTTACTTTACCCAAGTTATGGTTTTTTAGTTCATCTATACACTCCTTAACTTCTTAAAGTCTTGGACTTAATATATTTCTTTAGGTAATTTAGCCATCAAGGCTATTCTAATCTTAGATGCCATCAAGACTTTATACATGTGCCAAGGCCTACTGTGTTAGCTCTCAACCTGACTCAACTCACAGTTTGGCTTACAACAACACATCTAGGTGTGTCTCGACGTGACTCCAGTGACTGTCCCAATTGATGAAACGCCTTATTCAAACTGAGTTATGGACTGCCCTTCCACAATATAGCTCAACGTTACTTGAATCTTGATCTTGAATTTCTGCGATGTGTATCGGTTTGATTAAAGCAAGCCTCAATATGACTCAAGCATGTCTCGGCCTGACTCGAGGCATGAAAAAATTATACTGTGATGCATCTCATCGCGACACGAGCATACATCCGTTTAACTCAAGTTATAGTCTAGGCATGCAGCTACGTTTCTCAATGTTACTCTAGTATACCTATGATCGGCTCTAGCAAGCGCACTAGGTCGGTGTAGTTTTACCGCAAAAGTATGCCTCCCGGGATCGAATCTCTCGAGGAACGTTGTATTTAAATTTATTCGGTGCCAATAAGAAATAAAGGAAAGCGATAAACATAAACAAAATTTTTGTGGTTTCGATTTGAACAAGAAATGTAAAGACATGTAAATGAAGACAAGGACTCAACAATGGACTAAAAATGTCGGTTTTCATATATTTCAATAGAGATTACACTTGGTTACTTAATGACTTGAGGTTAATGACGGTATTCTCGCGCTATCGTCAATTAAGAGTCCCTTTCGAGATGCTCAGAATTGTGTCCTTAAGACTCGCAAGTGTTCTACTCTCGTGATACACTAAACAAGCAAAGGCAATACTCTCTTTGGCATTTCATCGAACACGTTAAGTTCATTTGGTATATTTCTATCCAAACAA
>CANYCX010858154.1:0-19110 GCA_948193385.1 Breynia disticha f. nivosa
ATATATATATATATATATAAATTGAGAAATACTAAATTTTTTGATAATCCAAATTAAACACAACAAAAATAGTTTATAATTCAAATTCAAATACAAAATAAAATATGTCTGACAATCTAATCCATAAATCATACAAAATAAAATATGTCTCACAATCTAACATAAATTAAACATAACAAAAAAGTGTTCATAAATTAAACAAACTGTAAATACGATAGTTTTGGGTTTTGGCTAGGTTTTTCACTTGCTGATTTAGAATTGGATTTTTTTAAAAATAATCAAATCGGACCGGTTGACTGGTTTACTGGTTGAACCGGTCGGTTGACCGATTTTTACCGGTTTCTTTCCGGTTCATACACAAGGCGGTCTAACTACTTAAACCGGCACAGACCAGTGGCCGGTTCACCGGTTAAATCGACCGGTCCAGTCCGATTTTCAAAACACTGAATAATACGTTCAAACATTCAAGACTCGCATTTAAAATAAATATTAGAGATATTTCTAATAAGTGGAATAATGGTATCCTCTCTTGTGTATAAATAGACTCATCATTTACCACTCAAAGATACGCTTTGATACAATACTATTACTTTACCAAATTGCTAAGAGAAAAGGAACTCACGTGAAAGGCCAATGACACATTCGACATGACTAGGTAGTTGTTGAAGACAAAACGCACTTCCACAGTAGGAAACATAAGACTGTCAGAGAGAAAGGAATGACTCTTCCCCAAATGCCACCAAGACAAGAAGTGATAGAGAGCTCTCAAAGAGGAGTAAAGACAACATTATCCGAAGAATGTTCTACGTTCATCATTAAAGAGGTCAATGGAATGAGAAAACTCATAAAAAATATTTTGTCCTACAAGAAGCTCAGGAAAAAAAACAGAGGAATCTCCTTTCACCTAGGAGGTAATGGAATAGTCACTCCCTTCAAAGTTCAAAATTCCTCAACTTCCTTATTTTACAGTGAATGAAGATCCTCACGAGCATGCGTAGAATTACAAAAATCGAAATAATATGAAGTGTCTTTCCAATCACGTTGAAATATGTGGCGCATGACTGGTTCAACAACAAACAATAAAAATGCAAAAAAAAAAGAACAAAATACGTTGTTCAAAGAACTAGTGACAAAAATTGTTATGAGAGTATAGTAGACAAACAATAAATCAAAGTTGTAGAGCGATTGTGGCAAAGCGGTTACTAGAAAAGCAAAACTAGAGAGAATGTGGTAGGAAGAACAGTGATTTTTTTTTAAAGCCAAAGAAGATTGATCTCATTCATTATCAACATAAAGATTTTGCAACAGACAACAAGGAGCGTTGCATCCCCCCCCTGAGATAACCGAGGAAGAGGACACCCGGGCCAAAGTATGAGCAAACCCATTGGCAACACGCCTTACATAGCAAAACATAGCATTAGAGAAAGACTCACACAACTTCCTGCAATCTCCCACAATCAACCCAAAATAAGTCTTATTCATAACACTACGATTCAGATCATTGATAACCCCAAGTGCATCCGACTCAAAAACAACATTTTTGTGATAGAAAGAACGAACCCACACCATTGCCTTCCTGATCCCAACCAATTCCATCATTCGTGAATCATAGGAACCACAAAAGGCCTTAGAAAAACAACCTAAGAAACCACTGTCATGATCACGTGCCACCCTTGCACAGTAGAAACCACCCCCATTACCCTCCATCGCCACATCCGAATTTACCTTAATCCACCCCGCATCAGGTTTTTTTCATTTCCCCTCGTTCCTTCCCCCAAACCAAACAGTCGGATTCCTGCAAGATCGACCAGACCATCCAGCACTCCAAACCTCCCACATTCTAGACATGGCCCCAAAGATACCAAAACTAGTCCTAGAGAACCCGTGCCAAGTCCGGTCATTGCGATTAATCCAAATGCACCACATTAACATCAGGGCTCTACTACACAAAACAGAATACCCCCACTCAAATAACATCTCAATCTTCCTAAACACCGATAGACAACCCAAGAAAACAGAGCATCTATCCTGTAGGAGTATACGCCAACATTCGACCACCACATCACACTGAAAAATCGCATGGGAGATGTCCTCCACAGTAGAAGCACATCCATCACACGTAGTAGAAGACACCTGGAACCCCCGCTCCCGTAATCTTGACAAAACCATAACACAATTTTTCAGAACACCCTAACAGAAATGCTTCACCTTTAGAGAGATATTCAAATGCCATAATTTCCTTCAAAAGCCTCCATTTGTAGCAACAGTTTAGTCTCCACCCACCTGGAGATGATATGTTGTTTTTACCGAGTAGAAACCCCTTTTTTCGAAAGCCCAATAAATTTTATCCTCTGATACAACGCATGGTAAAATCACCTCTCTAATCTTCTGGCAATCCCCTACGTTCAACACCTCCCCAATCCGGCTCCAATTCCAATCTTTGGATTCTGCGCATAACAGGTCTGCAACCTTAAGATCCATATTAACCTCAGATGGCACAATAGAAACGTACGGCTCTCTTAAATCATTCAGCGAAACATCCCTAAATACCGAAATTGATTCCCCATTTCCAATCCTTCATCTGACGCCCTTTCTAACAACATCCATAGCACAATTTAGACTTCTCCATGCAAAGCTTGGATTTGAACCGCAACCCGCAGATAGAAAAGAGCCCCCTAAAGTATTTAGCCTTTAAAATTCTGGACACTAGCAATTCCGGACCATCCAAGATTCTCCAAACCTGTTTCCCTAACATAGCAATGTTGAATTCACGCAGTCTTCTAAACCCCATACCTCCCCCTACTTTCTTTCACTCAACCTCCTCCAGCACTGCCATCTCAAACCCTTCCTCTTGCTCCCGCACCACCAAAGAGATTAAGCATTCTTTCAATATCGTTACATAAAGTCTTCGGCATAAGGAATACGTTGAACACAAAAGTAGGAATGCTTTGCGCCACAACTTTGATGAGGATCTCCCTGCCCGCCCGTGACAAGAATTTTGCATTCCAGCCACTAATCTTCTTGCAAACTCTCTGTTTGATGTAATCAAACACACCCTTCTTATTCTTCCCAACACAAGTAGGTAGGCCCAGATAAAACTCCTCCCTCCCACTCTCCCGAATGCCTAAAATGTCACAAATCGTCGCCTTCCGCAGATGCATTGGAGCTAAAAAACACCGAGGACTTCATGAAATTGATCTCCTGACCCAAGGCCAACTCGTAAACCCGTAAAATCCTCTTAATCTCCAGGGCCTCAGAATCACAAGCTTTGAAATAGAAATAACTATCATTAGAAAAAAGTAAATGCGAAAAAGCAGGCACATCTCTCGCGACTTTGCATCCACTAATCATACCTTCCGCCTCACTTGTCCGCAGTAAACAAAAGAGTCCCTCTACGCACAATAGAAGCAGATAGGGAGATAAGAGATCATCATGTCGAAGTCCCAGTTGAGGTAAGATCGGACTGACCAATCCCCTCTCTGTTTTTACCCAATATTTAACCGAAGCCATACACATATATACCAAATCCGTCCACTTATTTGAGAAATCCATAGTGTCCATCATCAAACAGACGTAGCCCCATTCAACACGGTCATAAGCTTTACTCATATCGAGTTTCAAGGCCGCCCATCCTTTCCTCCCCTTGCATCTACTCTTCATAGAATGTTGAATCTCAAAAGCGACCAGCACGTTCTCCACAATTGACCTTCCCAGGACAAAGGCGCTTTGATTATCCGATACAAGTCCACCAATAACCTTCTTGAGTCTAAGCACAAGTGTCTTAGATACCACTTTATACAGCACATTACAGAGAGAAATTGGGCAAAATTCGCTCAATCTCAGAGGTCTAACATTCTTTGGGATTAGTGAAATGATTGTATCATTTAGACCCTCCGGCATGACCCCCTCATTTAAAAATTTTAAGCACACAGGAGTCACCTCCTCCCCCACCGTGCCTTAATATTTCTGAAAAAAACATACGATTGAAACCATAAATTCCCAGAGCTTTATTCGGGTCCATACTAAACAGAGCCACCTTAATCTCCTCAGCCTCAAACAGAGCATCAAGAAAAGCCCCATTTTCCTCCGTTAGTTTACCCCGAATTCCATTAATCACTTCCCCCACAAGGCAGCCATTTGACGAGAACAACTTCCCAAAATACTCGAAAATAAGAGAGTCCAAACCATTTTCCCAATCACGCCACACCCCATTATCATCCTACAAACAAGAAAACAAATTCCTACACTTTCTACCAGAAGCCACCGCATGAAAATACCTGGAATTTTGATCCCCATCCTTAAGCCAATGACATTTGGCTCGTTGTTTCCAAAAAATCTTTCGTTCCTGCAAAACCTCTAAATAATCACAATGAGCCCTACAGAAATTAGAGCCGAATCTCCCATCCCCACCATCGATTGACTCTCTCATCTTTTTCTTACAAGCCGAAATTCTTTTATTGAAATCCCCAGTTAGACCCTTCCCCCAGCTACTGAGCTCTTTCTTACACAACTCCATTTTTTAATGAATATCCCCCCAGCTCCACTCTCCAATTTGCCCCAGCATTTTTCTAAAATTTCCCCACACCTAGGGTCCCCAACCATGCATTTTCAAAATGAAACCTCTCTCCCCTCCTCTGAACCCCTTCACGGCTTCCTAGCTTTAAAAATAAAGGATAGTGGTCTGAGTTTGTCATTTCAATCACCCCCACATACGCCCGACAGAAAAGATTCCTCCAACCCTCATTTATTAACACTCTATCTAACTTTTCCTTAACCCAAAACTCAGACCCCCTGTGTTTTTCCCATGTGAACTTATAGCCCACAGATTTTACCTCCTTAAGGCCACATGATTTGATAGAGTTCCTAAATCCCAACATTAAGTTAGGCGAATAAGGAACACCCCCTTCTTTTTCAAACTCCCACATAATATTGTTAAAATCCCCCCTCCTCCACAATCCATGGTAGAGAGCTCGCCTGAGCCAGACCCCTCTCAAGTATTATGTTTTCCCCCCCCAAGAAGGATACCCGTAGATGCCACTCAACCTATAGACAGGCCCCCCACACCCTTCCACCTCAACGTCAATGTGATTATTTGAGTAGCCTAAAATATTGACCCTATATTCTTCCTTCCACATCAGAACTAACCCCCCCCCCCACAAGCCCAACTTCAGTCCACAGAAAACCACTTTTGAAAGCCCAGTTTTTCACAAACCCATTTTATTCTAACATCCCCACATTTAGTTTTAAACAAAAAAAATAAACTCTGGCCTCTTAGAGTGGATAATGTTCACTAAAACTTGAACTAATCGCAGGTTGCCAAGCCCCCGACAGTTCCAAAATAAGGAACTCATTTTTGTAGGCGGGCCTGACACCCAGAACCCGCCTTTGACCCTTTTTTTCCCAGTCTTCTTGGACTGTTGTTTATGATTTTTCAACCCATCTCTAAAGTCATTGGGCCCAAGCTCCATAGTCCTTCTTGTTTTAGGGTCCACAACTATCCCTCTTCTAACCCTACATAACTCATGCAGTCACCATTATTGTCCTCTGCCTTTACAGCACCCTCTCCAAGATCCACTTTTTGCTTATTTTTAATGATAGTATTATTTTCCCCATGCACGTGCGCAGACATTTCAGCGCTAACACCCATGCAACTTCTCCCTCTTCCTTCTCCTTTCTCACTCTTCTCGTCTCCTCCTCTACTCACTTCATCGTCTTCAGTTATGCACGTTCCCCCGACATCATTCCTCAACCATTTATTGGTCACTTATGAAGCTGCGCCTCTAGCCGCCACCCTCAACCATATCCCATAACTTCTGGAGTTGCATTCATATTGTAAAGGACAAAACATCTCACCATGGCCAATGATCCCACAAATAAAACAAAAAGTCGGGAGTTTTTCATATCTGAAATTCACAAAGAACCACTCACCCCCCATTCTTCAGTGCTTCACAGTTCTTTTAAGGGGCTCCTTATATTGATCCGAGCTCTAACTCTTAGGTAATTCCTACCTCCCCCATCGAAGTTTTTTGGGTCACAGGACACATAACCCCCCAGGAACTCCCCTACTTCCTTACACACTTTTTTCATCCAGAGACCAACAGGCAAGTCATGTACCTGGATCCAAAAGGAGGTTGATTCAATTTCCATAGTCCTCACGTCCATATGTTCCTCCATTCTTTCCAAGCTAACAGGTGGTTCTTGAATGTCCATGGCCCCCTTCGATAATACGATTAATGTCTCGCTCGTGAAAAAACGTAAACGAGAATCTATTATTTCCTTCCTTCTTAATTTGAACTCCCACCCCCAGCTTCAAGAGAGTTGCCAGGGTATCAGCCATAATATCATATGGTATTCGACTTTCAGTCACAAACTCTCCCACCATGCAATATTGAGGAAAATCATTTCCTTCTTTGACCTCTTCTCCAGCCTCAAAGTCAATTTCAACACCCTGCTACTCCTCTGTTGTAAGGAATTAAAGTGGAGATGACTCGTTTATTTATTCTCACTACAATTTTTTTTTCTGATGATGGACATTTAACGAATTCTGACTAAAAATTTATATTTTTCGACAGAATTCATCAGAAAAAAAGTTCATCGGTAAAAAATTATTTAAAAGCATATTTTCGATGAACTTTGTTGAAAATTTTTGCGAAATTTTAATTAGAATGCATGTCATTTTCACAAGTTATTAATCTTGTTTTTATTAGAAGAAGAATGAAACCTCAACTAAAGGATTTATTTAATTTGGAAAGTATGTTTTTATTTTTCTTTTTTTTTTATTTTCAAAAAACAGAACAACACTTGAGAAAAAAATATTCCAAGCATGGTTATAATTTTGGATTGATGGAGAATTGTTACTGTGATTAAAATCATGGCAAAGTGGTGGTAAGATGTTAAGGAGAAAGAAAGCATGATTGGGTTTAGAAAAAAAATAATAGAAATGCAACTATTGAAATAAGATGGTCACAAATAAGCACAAATTTATCAAATAATTTTTAAAACCATCATAATTTACCAATTTAGTAGGTTATAATCTGATGGTTTTTAGTGACTTTTAAAACCATAAAAAAACTATCATAAACAATACAATCCAATACATAGTCAAGACGAGCGTGGTTTTTCTTTTAACAATATTATACGATACAATATAAAACCAAAAAAAGCAAAGTTTAAGTTAAATTTCACAATCCTAAATCACATGCACATTTTACTAAAAAAAATAAATATTTTCATAAACAAATGTACACTTTTAATAAATTAATTTAATTATTTTATAAAATATAAAATTATTCAATGTAAATATAATATTAAAAATACATCCGTTCAATAATTACTATTCATTAAATAACTTAACCTCATTTTTAATAAAACAACTAATTACTCCCTCTCTTCCTATATATTTGTTAATTTGAGCTTTTCACACAAATTAACAAAGTTAATAAATATGATATAACATGACTTATTTATCCTTCTAAATAAAGCAGGTGCTGAAAAAGAGAATAAGTAAAGAAAATTAATTGGAGTAATTAAGGGGTATTTTAGGTAAAATAGTAACAAAAAGATTAGATTAACAATCTTTAAGGAACAAGAGTTTAATGCTAAATTAACAAACATTAAGAAACAGAGGGAGTATTACATAAAAATTTATATTTCTAAATTATGTACATGATTTATTAAAACATCAATATTTCATTATAAAGATAATGTTAAAAAACACATGAACTTTCAGTAAATTAAATTATTCATTTTTTAAAATACAAATTTACCTGATGTAATGTATATATTATAGAAATAAAACTACTAATTATTGCATAAAAAATTTTACATTACTGAATTACACATACGATTTATTGAAACATTAATATTCATGTAAAAAAAAAGTAATATTCAGTAGAACAGACACACTTGCATTAAATTATGTTACTCTTTTCCTAAAATATAAATTTACATATTATGATGCTAAAATAAGACTAATTCAACAAAAACCACATCAGTGAATATAACTTAGTCTCATTTTCAATAAAATTAGTAAGTATTACAAAAAATTAATATTACTGAATTATATATACGATTTACTAAAAAGTCAATATTTTTGTAAAAATATACTCCCTCCATCCCATAAAGATAGACATAATTTGACTTTTACAGTTTTTAAGAAATTATTAGTTGTGGTAGTTAAAATTAGTTAAATTACGTATTATTACTTTTATGTCCTTAAAAGTTTTTATTGGGAAAGACCACCATTAAAAAATTTATTTCATAAATGAGGGTAAAAATGTCAATATATTTATCCTAAACGAGTTTAAAAAGGCAAGTGTGCCTATATATTGGGACACTATATATAAAAAGTGTGTCTATCTTTAAGAGACAGAGGGAGTAATATTCAATTAATACGTCATATTACGCATTTTACTTGATGTGTGACTCAAACATTCGACTTTTCATAAAATTCAACTTATTCAATAATACACAATCTCTTTCAATATATCTAACAAATTTTATGTAAAATTTGGAGCCACTGCATATTCCATAATTTTACTGAATCCTTCATATTTCAATAACTTTCCAAATGAGTAAAAAAAATCTCAACATTCAGTTAAAAATAATGATAATTTAATAACTACTTCTTCCGTCCCATAATAATAGACGATTTTATACAAATTGCAAAAATTAAGAAATGTGCGGTTATGTTAGTTGGAAGTAATAGTTAACATGCACTTTTACAATATTATCCATATTTAATAAACTGTTTTACTTAGATAATAGTAAATAATTAGAGGAATAATTCTGCATTGGAAATATAAGAATGTCATTAATTTGATGAGGATAAAAACGACTTTCAAACCATGAATGATACGTATGAAAACAGAAAATTGTCTATATATTGAGACAACCAAATGTCTAAAAATAAGACGGAGGGAGTAGTTAATATTCAATTGTTTTTTAGTATTATTTTATGTCTAAATATTCGGAAAAATATCAAAGATTAAGTAACAAAAAGAATATTACGTACTCCATTTATGTACCAAAGGATGTAGCACTTGAAACTGCAAATCCATTCGCTGATACAGAAGAAATTCGATGAAGGTTGCCAATACTGTTCCTTCTGAGGGAATGTGGATCTATTCCTGCCTTGTGAGCTGCAATTACGCCTATTGCTTCCCAGTAATTTGACACACTAATCTGCTTTAACAAATCATCCAAATGAATCCATCTGGTTAAAAAATTTTACATAACAGAGCAATTATGTCATCCATATTCTGTGAATCAATGATTGGCTCAATGATACTGTCAACAAGAGCACCTACAATGGGGTTTATCCCCCATTTAATGATGATGTAGTAAACCTCTTCCCAGAAGGAGAGGTTTACCATTAATTTATCCATATAAACTACTTCATCGTAGATTACTGGATCCCTTTTGTTTAAAGAGATATTTATGTAAAGTTTAAAGAAAGGTCTATAAGTAGAGAAAAAGAATTAATACTAGAATAAGGAATAAATAGAATGCTGACATGATATTATCATAAATTTCTTGGTTTATGACCAGAGATGCTCTAACATTTCACAAACTGATAAACTAGAATGCACAAAACAATCTTCTGGCTTATTTAGACACTAAACTAAAGATGGGAAATTTCACTTTGAAAAAATTTGAGCTTACCGTTTCAATCCCAAGTTTATCTGCTGTATCATCCAGAACGGTTTCATTTTCTTCCACAGTAATCACGAGGGGCTGGAAAAAAAAAGCACCATTCTGAGCACCAATGAGTTTCATAGAATGTAATTGTAGGAATAATAGAGATGTACAGTATAACCAAATGAACTGTAAGTAAGAATGCAGAACACAGTTTTTTCAGTAGAGGTCAGGCTACAGTTGTTAATTTTTGGCACGCAACACGATTTGTGAATACACGTTTATGACACGACACGAACGAATCGAACTCAATTTTTGTAATGTTTATGCCTCAAATAATGACATTTGATAAAAAATAGCACGACACAATTATGACACGTCTAATACTAACAGCTCTAGATCAGGTAATATAACATGCAATGATATACACTTCAAAAGTTTTCACCTTGTTTCGTTTCCTTCTTGCAAAAGCAAGTGAACCATCTCCTCCACAAGCATCAACCGGGAGAATAACACTATCAACGTCACTTGCTAATAGGATGTCCTTCTCTAACAACTCGGAGCAATTTACTGAATACTGAGGTGCATTACTAAGTCCAGCAAGAACACAGGGCAAGAACGTGTATCCTATCTGAAAATAACAATTGGATATTAGTAAGTAGAAGAGTTTAAAAAGAAGCGAGCTGTGTTATTAGCATAAACTTCAAAATCAGTCACAAAAACCTTTATATCAGGATCAATCCAGCTCGGAACATGCTTCCCATCCAATACTAAGACAATTGCAACCGTCTAAATAAAATCCTAAATGAGAGAATGAAACGCGGGCGCTATTTACGGCTAATGAACAACTGACAAATGTGCTTCACTACTGACTCATCGTTGCTCATTTAACAACTTCAACATATAGTAACAATACTCCCCGGCTTGAAAAAGCCCTCATCCTCAATTATTTAATGAAGGAAAGACTCGTTGAATGTCAGCAACAGATTACCAGGTGGCATCAACAACGGTTCCGATAAACAATTGGACAAGCAATGGTACCCATGCTAAACAGTTCTGCAATCTAAAACTAAACAATGGAGTATATTACAGATCCACATAATCATTTAGACTGGGAGGTGAATTCACAACAGCAGGTGAAATTCCTGGAACTTCTTCAAAATCTAACATGGAAAACAAATGCATGGAAGAAGCAGCAGATAATCACAACTTGTAAGCAACTGCGCCAATCCATTTCAAAACCATGAAAGATCCATAAAACTTAGGTGTCAGTTTGTAAAAAACCGTCTTAATTATAGAATCTTCCTACAAGGAAGAACTTTAAGCAAAGCCAAGTCCCAAATCTCAAAACAACAATCACAATGCTTCCGATCAGCTGAGCGCTTCAAACAAACAATATTGGTCTTTTATCAATTGATCCTTAACAATCCTCAAAGCATTTTCTCGAGCTGTCAAGCTCCTATGCATTGCATATACACTAGAATCACCAGTGAAATATGACAGATAGAAGAGTGGAGGTTGGCCATAAACACATCTCAAAAGGCGTGGAGTTAATTCCAGCATGGAAATGGAAGTTCTACCAAGATTCTGCTAAAGGCGACTATTGAGGGCTCTGAAAAGGAATGTGCCCACACAAACAATGCAAACATCCTCTGGGCATTTGTTGAAAAGCCCATTTTCTTTCAGCGGATCATATGCAGTTGATAGTTTCATCTTAAATCCTAGCAAGTTAAAGAGTTCTTGCCAAAATTCACTCAGAAATATAGGATCACGGTAAAAAAAACAATGGAGTGAGGCATGCCATGTAACCGGGATACTGGATCCATGAATAATTTGGCAACATCAAGTGCTATAGAAGGATGGAAAATAGCTTAAAAATGAAAATATTTGTCGTAGTGGTCCACAACAACAAATATTATTGACGTAGGCAAACTCAATAAAATCCATAAAGATGTGTTGCCAAATCAGATCTGGAAAGAAATGAAGCAAGATCAAATTTGTTCAATAGAAAAGTGGCACAAGTTCGAACAAATTCCTTGACATCTTTGCTTAATAATCCTGTTCAATAAAAATATGACTTTAGCATATGCAGTGTAACAACAATGCCAGAGTGTCCAACCAATGCAGATTCATTATAAAGCTTGAGTCATTTGACGCTCAAGGTTTATCTACACCAATAAACAATTTCTCTTTTCTTCCAATTATACCACATATTAACTAAAGTGAGGATGTGCGGAGGGGTCTTGCTGCAGATCCTGAATAAGTTAATGAATGGACGGATCAATCACGATTGCATGGCTTCGTGGACATCTAAGTTTGGGACTTGGCTTATAATTGTGGTGAGGAATAACTAGAGTTTGTCCACTGTGCATACAGTGGACAAACTCTAGGTATAAAAATTACCACTGGAACTCGAGATAAGGTGTTGGCTACAAAATTTTCCTATCTGCATTGACTTGAATCTATTTGCTTCAATGCTTTAAATTCTGGTGCCGGATCATCAAATATTTGAGTGTTGAATCGATTAACCAATGCCTTGGTATATTCTTCCCAAGTAGGCCTTTCACAAAAAAAAATATGTTCTTCATATAAGCCTAATGCCAAAGCAATGGTATACCCTTCATATGCATTGCTGCCAGCTTCTCTCTCCAATGTTGAGGGGTATTATCATGATTATAGAATTTTTCACAACAAAATATCCAATTTGTGATCTCTTCTTCACTAAATTTCTGAAAATCGATCTTCTTTTCTTTCCCTATAATTGTACATCAGCTAGAGCCCGCCCCTGGCTGAGTGCTACTCTTATCTATCAAATTTCTCTTGAGATACAGATTGTAATATCCTATATCTATGCCCCCAGTTGTAACTCCTTGTACAATAAGTTGATCTCGCTAGGGACATTTTAAATGCTCCATAGAGAAAATGCCACAAAATAATATGCATGCTATAATCCAGCCTTACAATGCAGAAAAGGACATGTATTCAGTTACCATCATCAAAGCATAGAAGTATTAGCCTTTCTAACATTTTTTTTTTGGAAATAGCAAAACTATAGAAACGAAAATTTCATGTGAAACAAGATAAGCAATTAAAATTAATTTTTCCAAGGCAAACAAGATTAATATTTCATTCAAGTTTGCATACCTCCT
Organism: Breynia disticha f. nivosa; assembly: GCA_948193385.1. Lineage (NCBI taxonomy): Eukaryota > Viridiplantae > Streptophyta > Magnoliopsida > Malpighiales > Phyllanthaceae > Breynia > Breynia disticha. The sequence goes on from CANYCX010858154.1 coordinate 12,786, forward strand.
CAGCAGCTGATCTGGGGCAAAGCGATGAGGTCAAGGGAAGAGGTAGCATTGCTGGTGCATGCGCACAAGGAATTTGAAATTCTTTCACCACAAGATGGCTTATAATTGCTTCAACTCCTGCTAGTACATCTACTCCCTGTAAGATATAAAGTATGAGGTAGCACAGAGAATATAACTGTTTCAACTCCTGCTAATACATCTATTTACAACTGACTATCGTAAAGATATTGATTATGTGTTCATTAAAAATAAGGATAAAGAATATAAATTTTACTTCTACGCGCTTAAGAGATCCTATAAGATAAAGAAAAGGCATTTGTAGATAGGGAGTGAATGGGAGAATCCTTAACGATAACAGATTTCTCATTTAGCCAAGAGTCTCCTTCCTCCCCATGCTTTCCAAGAATCACACAGGTCATGAAGGAATCCAGAAAAGTCCACTGTACCAATGGAACTTCAACTAGAATACCAAAACCAATAGTATCGATTATCTAACTAAAACAAATACAACTCAGCAGAATGGACAAGTAGAATGAACATTAATGGACACGGTTGCTTTGGAAATTTGCGAACTGCAAATAATAATATCTCATATTATGCCAAAGTAAAAGGTTAGTCTATAGTTGGCATACCATCCCTTGTCGATAATCATCAACATCATCAGCATCATCATCTGGGAAACGTGCAACAACAGCAACAGCATTCACCTGAGACATCCTGATTAAAGTCTGGACAGCTCTCAATAGTGATCCAGGATGTTTAATCCTCCCTGTTGACTGCCCTGTTTTAGGATTGACCCATTTTTCCACCTGGATATAACACAGTTAGTTGTCAGCATTCAAATACCAAATCCCATGCACTTTTCCAAGGCATAAAATGAACAAAAACAGAATGAAATAAACAACAACCACTAAAGGACTATCAGTCACAATGTACTCCAAAACAGGGAGTCCAAGGGACGCCTTTGTTGCATCAGCCACTTGCAAATGGCGGATTCGAAGCTCTTCCTCTATTCCGGCATCAAGAACCAATCCCACCTACTTCACAACGTACATAGACGAGGCATGTCAATGGTGAATACATGAATCAATTAGCTTTGGTTCTACATGATTACTACCAGATAAAAGCAACAGACTCGAACTTAAGATTCACCTTATTCTGGTGAACAGGCTGAAGGCCCCATAATCCCTCTGCAAACCGGTCAAGTGCATAACCTTCAACATATAATGCATTAGGTAAGGGCCAATATAGCATTGCAGCATTAAGCACCTGTTCAAGTACACATATTACAGAGAGACATTAATAACAATGCACCATTACTTCAACTAACACAAGGCTAATGCTAATAAAAGAAATCGCATAATACATATCATAAAATATTATCCACAAAGAAGTGTTTTCCCTTTCCATGAATTATAAGTTGATTCAAAATTTGAAATGTTGATGTCCATAGGTATTCTTTCCACCAGACTGAATTAAAGATCGCCAATATTTAATTTGGGCATGAAAATTACTCGATACTAAAAAAATGGGGCAATACACACTCCTTCAAACAATATTAAATTGTTAACAATCGAAAATGCAAATTTCAACCAAACATCTTAAGATGCTATAATGCTGTAAGAAAAAGCTCCCAAGGCTCTAAACAAAAGCAACCACTGTTGACAAAGCAATGGTTGAAATAATCAATCCAAGTTAAGTTAAATTGACATTATCAAATTGATTCAGAGTTACATGGTAGCTTTAAAATTAGATAAAGCAATTAATGTCTTTTCACCAAGTAATTATATTTGCTCCCACCAGAATCAAACCCACAACAACATGGTGCCATAGGAGACTCCAATGCCAATGAGCAACGAAGGTATTGGTAATTTCAAATGCCAAAGAAACAAATTATAAACATGAAAAAATAAAAAAGATGAAGAAGTTACAAAAGAATGTACATTTGGATGAGTAATAAGGCAGTCAACAACTGAAGACAAAGCGCGAGCAACAGGCAATGCGTCACCTGCGAAGCCACCAATAGAAGCTCCAACTCCAGTGGGGACTATCATAACGCTAGTATACTCTCTCCTGCACTGAATTCCTCCTCCATGTCAACAATATATATAAAAGCGAAGAAAAAATAAAAGAGAGAAGTGACCTTGGAAGAACGGTGAGGAGCGAAGCAGCAAACTCTGCAAGATGGAGTGGAGTAAGCGGTAGTTGGCGGGAGGAATAGAGTGCAGTTATGGAGTGGTGTGGTTGTAGTGTTCATTTCTCCCTGCTTTTGGCTAACTTGGTTTGCTCGGCTCTTACAATAAACCACTCATTTCAATCTAATACCACTTTATGCTTGATTTGGGCTTCCACCTCTTTTTCACGGGAAAATTTAACAAAAGTGTATTTTTGTGTTTGTATTGAGAAAATACCATATAAGTTTCTTAAATTGTTAATATAATAAATTATACATTTTATATTTAAAAAATAGCTAATTTCATAACTAACTCATTTTCCCAACTAATCTAACGTATTTCTAGAATCATGACTTCTTAAATATATCTCAAAATCAATTTACTAAATCTAAACAAATCATAATAACAGAAAATCTTTTTTCCAAAATCAACGTAGATTCAATACAAACTTTTAAATTTAGAAATCAAAATCCACAAAAATTGATTTTTTTTGCAAAATCTAAGAAAATGGATTGTTCATCATATTTGGAGAAATCAGACAATATGTTTCTATCCAAGTATGAAATCAAATGAAATCATTCTTATTGATTATAGTTTTATATCAATTTTCTATCAAAATTTCATAATCACACTATTATTTAAAATCTTCAAATCGAGATGAAATCTTAATGTATTTGTTTTTCAAAGTTCACATGATCAAGTTCATATAAAAATATATATGTATTTGAGCACACGTTCTAAGATTCACAGAGGTTCACATGATCAAGTTCACAAACTATATACTCAATTGTTTCACATACGTTCTAAAGTTCACAGAGGTTCACCTGCTTAATTTCACAAAATATATAATCAACTTAAACACATATTATAAGGTTCAAAGAGGTTCACATGATCAAGTTGAAAAAATATACTCATCAAAATACACGTTCTAAGGTTTACAGAGGTTCACATGATCAAGTTTCGAAAAATATACTCAATTTGAATACACGTTCTAAGATTCACAGAGGTTCACAAGATCAAATTCACAAAAAATATACTCATTCATATCATAAACGTTCTAAAATTTACAGAGGTTCACATGATCATGTTCTCAAAAAAATATACTAAATTTGAGCACACGTTCTAAGGTTCACATGATCAAGTTCACAAAAAAAAATACTCAATCACATCCCAAAAATTATAAGATTCACAGAGGTTCACATGATTACATTGGCTAAAACTTCAATATCAAAACTTAAAACTGTTATTTTATAATATGAAGTTTAAAGACGGTTATATTTATAATTAACCAAACTCACATGCTATTTTTTACAATAAGAAACTTAAAAAATGACACTGGGGTGATTACCACTTTTTTGCGCTCAAATTCATGCTCGAAGTCCTATTAACACAGACTCTTGAAACTAATTGCCTATATATATATATATATATATTCTTTAAATGCAGCATTATATAATATACTATTAAGAATCAACAGTTGACAATGAGTTGATAATAAATTTTTGACAATTAGTTAACAATTAGCAGATAACTAATAGATAAACAAAAAGTAGACAATAAATTAGACTTATTATTAAGATATTGTTGACTAATTGTCCACTTAATATGATTTAAATTTTAATGTAATATAAGTTGATATTATAAATGTCGATATATTGTCAACTTATTGTCAACACATTGTCAATTTATTGTCAAAATATTAAGTTTTAATATAATTTAAGTTAAAAACATACATATTAACGAATAGTAGACATAACTTAACAAGTAAACAAAAAACTACAAAATTAAAGAGAAAAATATTTGAAAACACATGTCATGTGTCAACTAGTTGTCAACAAAAATATTGTCTATAATATAAGTTTTACATAAATAAATTTGCATTCTACTAATTGAACCAAATTTTGTGAAAATATATAATTTACCATCAATCAATCACCATCATCAATATACATAGGTATAGAGTAGTCATTATTAATATTATAAACTAGTCATTATCAACAAATATATAATTTGCCAAATATTAAAAACCATCATAATTAATATTACTTAGTTTTTAATTAACTTCAAAATAAATTATCTTTAAGTTTTTTTTAAATCTTTGTATTCTTATAAAATTGTTATGCTATTAAAGTGAAAAAAGATAAATTTTAATTAGTTTAGTATGTATTGTAACGTCCCTAAATTTTTTCCATTAATATTTAATTATTAATTAGAATAATAATATATCAAGAATTATAAGTTTTGAGCGAAAATTCGCAAAAAAATCAGTTCAATTATTGGACCAAAAGATACGGACAATGACCATGTGATCTTTCTGTGCAGTTGATCAGAAACCCAAAAATTAAAGAATAATGAAGAACATATGTTTGATCCAAATTTTAAAATTACATTGATAATACATCGTCAGTGTAATTGACCATGTAACGGAACGGTGATGAATAAAATAATGTATTTCGTGGGAAACATGACTTTTACAGTTAAGATACAATTACTACACACTCACACACATTTCCCTTAGCCCCAAGCACTTTTCCCATTAACCTAGAAACTAATTTTACACAAATTTCCTTTATTAAAAATAAAACCCAACATTCCAATAGAGTTCATCTTATTGGATCTTTTTGTAACGCCCCAAAAAAATATCACCAAAGTTCGACGGGAAAATGTAACTTCAACGTACAAAAAATGGCAAAACTTGCAATCCAGACGCCTGAAACGGCCAAAGGAACGACCATGGAAGTCGTTCCCATGGTCGTTCTGGACCAAGAATTGTTGTCTTATAGTGGAAACGGCCAAAGGCCATTCCATGTGGTCGTTCTGGACGGTAGAGTTTCAATTAAAACGCGTGTTTTCGTTTTAAATGAGAGAGAAAACATTTTAGCAAAACCCCAACTCGTCCCAGACAAGTCCCATTCATCCCAAACCTTTCCCAAACACATTTTTAACCTTTTGAAACCCAAAAACTTGCTTCCTACACTTGAAGATTAGTAGTTTCCACCAAAGGAACGTGATTTATACGAGTGCTAGGGTTCCGAACGGTTTTTAGCGAGGTAAGCTTATCTTCATCCGAATTTTTTATGTAAAGTTGATGGATTTGTGTAAGGTTTTGCGGGTTTTGGTGAGGTTTCTTGGTGGGTTGTGAGTGGGACATAGTTTTGTAAGAATGGTAGGAGTTTTGGTGATTCTAGGGTTAGGAAATCTAGGGTTTTGGGGAAAATTCAAGATTTGAACATGGAAATTAGTTACAAAAGGTATAATAAGCAAAATGTGATTTTTTTTTGTGTAGGGGATAGTACTTGGTGCTCAAAGCGAGGTTGAGCTAGGGACCGATTACGCGGATTACGAGGCAAGTGTATTTTTTACACTTACTTTGGGAGGATTTGCCTCCATATGATTGATTATATGTGATAGATGCGTTTTGTTGAGATGATAGCAAATTGATTTGGAAAGCCTCATATGCCTGAATTGGAATTTGTGTGGATTGCTAGAAAGCGTGTATGATTTGTGTGAGTTGTGTGCTTAACAATGTTGTGATTAGTAATGATGATGGTAAGGTGCTTTAAAATGAGTCACGGATAAATTGATTGGTTGTTTGCCGTAAGTGTGTACGGTTATGTACCTATGAAGTATGTGTGGAAAGAGTTTCTTTTGATGAATTGAATGGAAAATATGATGAAGTATTTGTGTAAGTATATAAAGGTTAATCTGTTGCGAATGTTGAAATGAAGTTTACAACTAAGTCGTAAATTTGATGTGTTGAAGTGTGTAAATAATGTGTTTGAACTCGGTTATGATATGTAAGATTATGGTAATTGGTTTGGATGAATTGTTGAAATGATTAAGTGCTGGAAATGTTGTTTAATGTGTCCAGTAGGACTGAACGTGTAACATTCTGAAAAATTTTCCGTCAATAAATGATGTTTAAATTGATAATTAAAAATTAATAAATAAGATTTATGTATGGTTGATATAAGGTTGATTGGGAAATGGATTAGATAAATAAAATTTACTGGGATATCGAGGGTTTGAGACAGATAGAGGGACCCGAGTTAGTTCAGCAAACACTGGATAAGGTGAATGTTGTGAAACGATGTATGAAAGCTGCTCAAGATCGTCAGAAGAGCTATTATGATCGACATCATCGAGAGGTA
>CANYCX010858408.1:0-13150 GCA_948193385.1 Breynia disticha f. nivosa
TTTGATGAAGAACAAGGATTTCTAGGGTTTTTGCTCTTTGAAATAAGTGAGGAGAGAGAAAAACGGGATTCATATGTGTATGGAGAAAGATAGGTACATGAGATATATTTATAAGGCTCAAAAAAGACGTTTTTGCCCTCGGCTCAGCATATGGCCTTCTTTTTGATTTTCTCTCTCCCGATATTTCTAACTTCACCTGATTTTAAAATCTCACTTCATTCTACACTCTTCCACCGACTACTACTTAATTTATATTGCGAAAAATTTCCACACCTTTTTACTTAAATATTCACTTTAAATTATAAAAAACTGACGAAATTGGAGGGCGTTACAATATTTCGATCAAACTTTGATAACAAAAAAAAGTTAAAAAACTACAAAAAAAGTTTGAATTAATTAAATTATAAATTGAAAAAAAACTAAGCAAACAATACAAGAAAACTTCAAAATAACACAAAATGGTAATTTAAAAAAATATATATAAGCACTTTGATAAAAATTGTAATATTTCAATCAAACTTTGATAATAAAAAGAGTTAAAAAAACCTATAAAAAAATTTTGAAATAACTAAATTATAATTGCAAAATTAAATATTACAAAAAAATACAAACCAAAAATATTACAAAAAAAATTATAATAAAAATTATAATAATTCGATCAAACTTTGATAACAAAAAAAAAGTTAAAAAACTACAAAAAAAGTTTGAATTAATTAAATTATAAATTGAAAAAAAACTAAGCAAACAATACAAGAAAACTTCAAAATAACACAAAATGGTAATTTAAAAAAAATATATAAGCACTTTGATAAAAATTGTAATATTTCAATCAAACTTTGGTAATAAAAAGAGCTAAAAAAACCTATAAAAAAAGTTTGAAATAACTAAATTATAATTGCAAAATTAAATAAATATAGTAATTTTACAAAAAATAAAAATAATAAAATAATAAAATATAAAAAGAAATTCAAAAAAAATTAAAATTTTGAAATATGATCAAGAAAAAATTAAATGAAAAAAATTTTAATATAATAAAAAAAATGAACAAACTTAAAAAAAATCTCTACAATAAAATTAAATAAAAATGAAGACATATTTTAAATATAAACAAATAATAAACAAAACAAGAACAGTTTTACAAGAGAAAATTAAGACAAACACATTTAAAAAAAGTAATAAATTTTAAAAAATATGAAAAATTTTATTTTCAAACTAAAATATTATGAAAAATAAAAAATATTATCTTTATCATAACTAAAATAAAATATGATAAATTTAAAATAAAACATAAAAATTTTGAACGAATATATAACTATAAAAAAAATAAATTTAATTTGAACAAAAATAATATATAAAGAATTCAAACAAACTTTATTAGGGAAAATAAAATGAAGAAACAATCTGAAAAAAGGATCAAATAAAATGTTTTAAAAAGATATTAAAAAAAAAGAATAATATATTAAAAAGCAAAAAAAAAAATAACACTTTCAAATTACAAAAAATCTTAAGTGACATTTGAAAAAATTAAAGGAAAATCAATAGAAATGAAGATATAAATTTAAAATTAAAACTAAAATAACATTTTCATAACAAAAAAATTAATAAAAAAACTTATTTTCAAATAAATGAAAATTTTTAAAATCTTAAATAAAAACTCAGATAAAAATTTGATGAAATAATTTTTAAAAACATTTGAAATGAAAAATTCAGATAAACATAACAAGTTTTTACAAACAAAAAAAAAATATTATTAAGGAAAAAATTAAAATAAATTTCTCAAACTACAAAAATTCGATTAAACACATTTACAAAAAAGAAAACAAACATATTTAAGGAAATTATAAAATAAAGATGAAAACAAAATAATAATAAAATTTTAAAGTATTAAAATTAAGAAACTTCCAAAAAAATACAAAAATAAAACAATTTTAAAATTAAAAAATTTCAAACAAACTAAAAAAATAGATTTTTAATTTTTTACGAAAAAACATGATAAGATAATTAAAAAAAATTAAATTACAAATATTTTGAAGAAAAAGATGGAAACAATACAATAAAATATAAAAAAATTGAAAAATAAAATTTTAAAATTCCAAAAATTTATAAATAACTTTTAATAATTAATAAATTGAAACTAAAGCATATTTATAAAGTAAAAATATCACAAAGATTTTAATAATTCTATTGAAAAAAGTAATCTAAAAATATTATAAAAACTAAACATATTTTCCAAAAAAATATTAAATAAAATAAATCATCATATTTTTATAAAGCAAATTTAAAATTTTCAAATTATGAAATTTCAAAGAAGATATAATAACCTCCCTTGTAAAAAAGAAAAAATAAAAAAATAATTTTGAAAGATATAATAGAAAAAGTAAATAATTAAAATTTTCATCAAAACAAAAAAAAGAAGATTATCAAAACTAATTATTTAAATAAAACAAATCATCAGATTTTTATAAACTTTTCCAATTTCAAAATTTTGAAATAATTTTGAAAACCTACAAAAAATGAATGCTTTAAAATAAACAAAATTAAAATTACATAAATAACAAAAAAATATCATAAATAAAAAAGTAAATATTTTTTAAAAATTAAAAATTTTAAAAACTATAATTGTGAAAAATTAAATACTAAATAAAAAATTAAAATATTTCAAACAAAGTTTAAAATAACAAAGGTAAAGCATAAAAATAGCATTTTAACAATTTTAAACTATTGCAAAAATAAAAAATATTGTCAAAAACTAAACAAAATAACATATTTTAATATTACAAAAAAAAATTATGTAAAAATTAAAATTAAAATATTTCAAACAAACTTTATAAATGAAAAAAAATATTTATAGAAAATAAAAAATGAAAACATAAATTAATAAAAAATAAAAAAAATATTTACAAAAACAAAAATAAAAACATTCGAAATCAAGCATTATATATAGAAACCAAAATGTTTTTTACTTTTAAAAATTTGAAAACTTACAATAAAAAACATTTTAAAATTCATTGAAAAATTAATTTTTTTTACTTTTAAAAATATGATGCCAGTTTTTTGATATATTTTTTGAAAATTTACAATAAAAAACATTTTAAAATTCATTGAGAAAATAATTTTTTTTACTTTTAAAAATATGATGCCAGTTTTTTGATATATTTTTTTTCGTGAAAAAATTAAATATTTTATTTATATCGAAATTGTTAATTTTAAATTATTTTACATATTTTTTTTTATTTAGAATTTTTTCCTAATTTTAAATGAATTCATTTTAATAATATTATCAATACTTTCAAAAATAAAAAAAAGTTCAAAATAAAATTTTGAATTTATAAATTTTCTATTGGCTGCTATTTTAGAAGTTTCTCCTAATTTTAAAATTGTGAATTTTAAAACTTCTATTGGCTTCTCTAATGTTTTCCAATTTTTAATATTTTTTTAGTTTTGAAAAATGTTTTTTAAATTGTACAAAATTGTTGTCCCTGAATTATATGCGTAATTGTATTTCAATCCCCATATTTTTCACGCAATTGTAATAGTACTCGAGTTACACGTTAGACCAAATTAAAAGTTCCGTCAACTTTGTTGACGTGGGAAAAAAAAAGAAGTCACGCCAACAAAGTTGACGGAACTTTTAACTTGGTCTAACGTGTAAAAAAAAGAACTCGGGTACCGTTACAATTGCATGAAAAAATATGGGGACTAAAATACAACTACGCATATAATACAGGGACAACAATGTTCATCAATTCATAAAGATTAGTATAAAAGAAAAATAACAGCTAATAGAAAAATAAAAAGAAAATATTAAAAATACAAAAGTTTCAAATTCAAAAATAATGATAATAATTTTTAAAGAAAAATATAACGAAAACTTTAAAAATACAAAAGTTTTAAATTCAAAATATAAAAGTTTAAAATATAGAAAATACTTTGAAAGATAAAATATTAAGTATTTAAGACTTTAAAAAATGTAAAAATCATTTTTTTACAATTACAAAATAAAATATTTTTCAAATATTTCAAAATAATTATAAAATTTACAATATTCACAATATTTAAAACTTTCATAAAATAAAATATTATATATTTTTTTCATATAATAACATTTTAGAATTATAATGTAATTTCAAAATATGAATTAATAGGGCATTGCAAAAGGTCTAAATGGTTGGGTTAAAGAATATTCTGGGATGGGTTTGGTTGGGTTGAATAGACTTTGGGATGGAGGGTTCGGGTTTGGTAATATTGGTGGGTTTAATTTTTTGCAATGCCCCATAAATCAAACTTTGAAATTACTAAAACAATTTTAACGCCAAAATGTGAAACAAATAATTGTAAAATTAAACAAAAAATTACTCAACATATTTTAAATACTTTGAAAAATATTTTAAAAATTTTAAACAAAAAATTACTCAAAAAATTACTGAACATATTTTAAATACTTTGAAAAAAAATTTTAAAGTATTGAAAAAATTAATAAATTAAAATTAAGATGTAAACCAATCCAGATCAGGTCACTACTCCAATGAGGACCACTTTTTGTGTCCTCATTGAGGACAACAAAAATTCTATAACTTTTTATAAATTTCTGTAACACGATTAAATTATTAAGTAACTCATTAATAAAATTATGTAACTTCACTTAATAAAATTCTGTAACTTTTTATGAAAAATTACAGAAATTTATAAAAAATTACTGAATTTTTATTGTCCTCAATGAGGACACAAAAAGTGGTCCTCATTGAAGTAAAGACCCTTAAAATTCTACCGTATCAACAATTACAACTGTTGATTTCTGAGAAGATATTACTATGAATATATATTTATGATATTATATGAATGATAAAAATTTAATTTTTTTAATATTTATGTTATAAATAATAATATTTAATAAAAAATAGTACGATATAATTACGATGTGATTAACACAAATTTATACTTATATCAACAATAAAATAAACTTTTTTTCAATCTTTAAATCCGATAATACAATTTATGAGTATATGTTTGAAACGACACGAATGACACAAATTCAATTTTTGTAATATTTTTATCACAAATAATGATATTTGATAAAAAAAATAACATAATAAAATTATAATACGACTAACACGAATTTATACTCATATCAACAATAAAAAAACTAAAATGATAATGAGTTGAGAGTGAACACCATTTGAGAGCAGCAAGTACAAAATAATAATAACACGATAAAATTATAATATAATTAACACGAATTTATATTCATATAATAATATTAGCAATTCAAAGAATGAGAGGAAGTTATTTTCATATTGATATTGACACTTCAAATATACCACAACTTCACGTCTCTTCTCCAACTCTATATAAACGTTTTAGTGAGATGAATTAGTTATCCTCATATGTTATTTGAACATATTATTGCATGCTAATTATGGTGCTTAACAAAACTCTTAATATTACAACTATTAAGACATCATCAGAAGGTGCATGGCAAGGCGATAATCCTCTTAATTATGCGTTTCCATTGTTGATCCTTCAAATAATTATAGTTCTCTTCACTACTCGGTTTCTAGCCATTCTTCTGAAACCCCTTCGTCAACCTAGAGTCATTGCTGAAATTCTTGTGAGTTTAGTTTCATATGTACCTTTTTTTTTACATTCAAACTGATAATTAGGATATTGATTTGTTTGGTACTGTTTTTCAGGGAGGAATCTTGCTTGGACCTTCAGCTTTAGGCCGGAATAAAAACTTGTCGCAACTTCTGTTCCCGTCGTGGAGCACTCCTATACTGGAATCCGTCGCCAGTTTCGGACTACTGTTTTTCCTCTTCCTCGTCGGACTAGAACTCGACTTGGTCACTATCCGGAGATCTGGGAAACGAGCTTTAAGCATTGCCTTTGCCGGAATCTCTCTACCTTTCATTTTCGGCATCGTTATCTCCTTCTTCCTCCGGAAAGCCGTTCATGGCGAAGAAAAGGTTGGTTATGGACAGTACCTACTGTTCATGGGAGTATCTCTCTCAATTACAGCTTTCCCTATTCTCGCCCGCATTCTTGCAGAACTAAAACTCCTGACGACCCAAGTCGGCCAAACTGCCATGGCAGCCGCCGCATTAAACGACGTAACTGCATGGATTCTCCTAGCACTTGCGGTTGCCCTAGCGGGATCTGGCACTAGCCCATTAATTGCCATATGGGTTCTTATGTCAGGTTCTGCATTTGTAGCATTCATGCTATTACTAGTGCAACCCATGATGAATCGGATAGCTCGTAAATGCTCGTCCAATAATGCAGTCATGAACGATGTGTGTACGTGTTTAACCCTTTCCGGGGTTTTGTTGTCAGGATTCATAACAGACCTTATTGGAATACATTCTATATTTGGAGCTTTCGTGTTCGGATTAATAATCCCCAGAGGGGAATTCTCGACGAGATTAATAAACAGAATAGAAGATTTCGTGTCGGGCTTGTTGTTGCCATTGTACTTCGTATCGAGTGGGTTGAAGACGAATGTGACGAAGATACAAGGAGTGGAGGCATGGGGGTTGCTGGCGTTGGTTATATCGACTGCCTGCGCCGGCAAGATTCTTGGAACGTTTGTAGTGGCAATGGTATGTATGATTCCGGCCAGGGAATCTTTGGCTCTCGGAGTTTTGATGAATACTAAAGGCTTGGTTGAGCTTATCGTTCTCAACATTGGCAAGGAGAAGAAGGTAAGTTTGAAACTATTTTCAGAATAAATTGGTCCCAAAATTATGTACACTGATATTGGAACAAAATAATTAGAATATTTACGTTAAATTAATTAATAAGATCATGTTAATCCCCTAATCACTTGTTAGTAGAGTAATGTTAACAGGAGTTAATTAGATTAATTAAAAATTAAACATGGTTGTGGTTGATGGTCATTTTGAAACAGTGAAACTTCTTTTTACAAGTGGAAGAGGCATTAATTCTCAACTAAGACAACTACACAAAGAGACCATATAAAACTATATAGTTTCATCATGCTCCACTATTATATTTGGAACCTCATTCCAATTTATTTTGATTATGACTTAACATGTATGATGCTCCTTTAAGTGAATCAGAAGCTAGAATATTTGGATATTATCATAAATAGTAATCCTTCTGTCCAGAGTTAATATGTGACTTTGAACAAATTACGAGAATTAAGAAACTAGTGATTAAGTTAAATATGATTGAAGAATGTTATGTAAAGAAATCGCGTTTTTTCTGTCAGGTTTTGAACGATGAGATGTTTGCTATTCTGGTCCTGATGGCACTGTTTACAACCTTCATAACAACTCCGACAGTCCTTGCTATATACAAGCCGGCACGTCGAATTACTTCCCAGAATGATCGCCGATCACAACAATCCCCTATTCAGGGAAAATCAGGGGAAGAGCTTAGAATCTTGGCTTGCATCCATAGAACTGGAAATGTTCCTGGACTAATTAACTTGATCGAGTCTGTTAGAATCGCAAATATCGAATCTTCAATAGAACTCTATGTCACTCAGCTTGTTGAATTCACTGATCGTTCTTCTTCCATCGTGATGGTTCAGCAAGCGAGAAAGAACGGACTTCCATTTATTAACTGTTTCTCTCAGAGCAAATCCAAGGATCAAATTGCGGCAGCTTTTGAAACTTATGCTTGTGTCAGACACATCAGGGTTCATCACTCAACCATTATATCAGGATTTTCAAATATGCATGAGGACATTTTCCATATTGCTGAGGAACAAAGAGTAGGACTAATCATATTGCCCTTTCACAGGCAAGGGAGAGGAGAAGGTGAAGACGAGAGGAGCATGGGACATGGATGGGTTGAGGTCAATGAGAAGGTACTAAGCAATGCGGTAGGATGCACCGTAGCAGTCTTTGTCGACCGCGGATTTGGTGAATCCGTTGAGCATTCAACTCACACGACAACCAACCGGAAGAGGGTCTGCATTGTGTTTTACGGCGGGGCTAACGACCGTGAGGCTCTATCATTGGGTTCCAGGATGGCAGAAAACCCAGCATACAAGGTTACCATCGTAAGGCTAATAAAAATCACAGGCTCTAACGATAAATTCTCAAACAATGAGAAAGAACTGGACAGATTGGCTCTGGAAGAGTTCATAAGTAAGAGGAATGATAGAACTGAGTATTACTCAGAAGAGGTTCCAGACGTTATGGAGAAGGTGATAACCATAGGGAAAAGCAGGGAGTTCGATTTGTTGATAGTGGGAAAACAAGAAGAAGTGAAGGAAGAGCAGGTTGATGAGGCAGCGCACCAAGAGTTGGAAATTGTCGGGAACATTTTGGCGTCGTCGGACCATGGAATCGTGCCGTCTGTGCTGATTGTCCAAAAGAATGGCGTAATTCGAGGGAGCAAGAGCGTCAAATCAAAAGGGATTCAAGGGAAGGATGAAGATGAATCCTCTGTGTAATGTGGTTATGTTGAGAGTAAAATGGTGCGCTGTACACATTTCTATAAATATGAGTGGAGTTCATTGTAACTATGAGAGAATAATTTGAGTATTTGACTAGTCTTGGTTACAAATATAAAGCAATTTCACATATCCAATGACAAACAATGTTCCTCGCACGGAGGATCCTCTTTAATTGGGCAATTTGCCCTCCAATTTCAAAGTTTTAGATACATGAACTACGTCCAAACATACCAGAATTTCCCACTAGAGTACAAAAAAATCTTAGCAAACGAAAAAAAAATAATAATAAGAGCTGCATGAAAATATACCAACTCAAGTGTTTCTGTTTTTGAAATCTTATCAGTAAACCATCAGTCTTTTCAGCAGCTCATTTGTATACATTTGGATCGACCAACATGGCTGCCGTTGATGTCCGTCGTCCTTAAATATTGGCGCAAGCCGCTATATCATGGTAAATCAGGGATTTCTCAGTATTGATCCACCTGATCAGGGAAAAAAACAGAAAAAAGAACAGGGTACTCATTATCCATGATTACTGATCACGGTAATAGTAATTATACATGTTAAGCAACACTTGAAATTCAGAAAAAATCGATCTAATAGGCATTATCAGAAACATCCTTACCTTAAAAAAAACCTCCCCCTGTCCACGTGCTGTCGGATTTCCCATTCTGGCCAACTGTTTTTCTACCAGATGCGCTTTGGTAAAAGTTATTGTCATATTCATCGTCTTTAGCATCATCCCAGCCTGCCCAACCATCATTATCATTTGATGAAGTTGTCTTAACACTATCTTCCTTCCTATTATCTTTTTGGTCCCAGTCATCCCAAGAACTAGCACTATTTGAATTGCAATTCCCACTCGATGATTGACCAGCGCCAGAGGAATTCCAGCCCTTGTTTTCATGCTTGTTAAATTCTTGATAGTATCCGTTGTTCTCACTTTCATTTCGCTGCCAACTATTGTCATTCTTCCAGCCATCTTTTGCATACTCCTCAACCTTCTGTGAAGCCATTGCCATGACACCCTTCATAATCCCCCAAGTCCTTTGCCCAATCTCTGTTGTTTTTGCAGTGACAACATTGACAGTTTCATTCACTTTGTAGTCATAGCCACCTTCTTTGACCTGTAAATTTATTGACAGTCACATCACTAACAAAAACATAACAAAATAACTAAAATATTTCTAGTTTAGAACACCGTGTTTAAGTGGTAGAAGCATGCAATGATCTTAAGCATGTGCTCAGAAAATTTTCTCTTCCAAAAAGAATGGATGTGCATCAACAAAAATGTTTTTGTTGCAACCTATTACCATCAATCTTTCACCCATTATTTACGATCTAATGAAAACCATTATTTATAATCCAATGAGAATAACCCATTCAATTTATTATTACATCTAAGTGGTGAAAAAGTGAAAACTTTAGCTTCAAATCGGAAGAGTACACGATAATTCAGTTGGTAATACACAACCAAAAATTAAATAAGTTAGGATGTGCATAAGGAAAGAACAAGAATTTACAACCACACAAATATATAACCTACTGAACCTAAGATACCATCCTCTCGCAAATCAAGGGAAATGCAAACAAATTTTTCGTAGAATTCAAACAGAAAATATATCAATTGCAACAAAGTTTCGTTACACCTACAACTAGTAACTTCATAAATGCAACTTCACTCATCTACGCCTTCCATCATTTAAACCAAACAAGAATACACAAATTGTCCTTGGTGTTATACTCAGGTCAAGATTATAGTTAATAAGAAGCATGCTTATCTCTTATAAAAGAACAATGTCCACACAGACTGTTCAGGAGATGATCAATGCACAGGGAACGATTAGAAACAAGTGCATTTATTATCAATTAAATAATCAGCGAAATCCAATTGACTGAATAAAACAATTGAAATTCCATTTTCGTGAAACTCGAAAATATCAGATCCGACAACCGAATAAAATAACAAGGCGAAGGTCTCTGCTCAAAAAAGTTATCTCAGAAAGCATTACTGCATCAATAGTTTATCAATTCAAACTCAACAAGCCTAGACCTAACATATACTCAAAGCACAAGGCACAAGCTACCAAAAAGAACAATCTGAATCCACAATACCTTGGAAGTGATATCTTTCGTACCCGCTTGAACAGCATTAGCAGCAGACTGAGCAGCAGCAGCAGCCACAACAGACAATCTACCCATTCCCTAACAACAAAAAACCACACAAACAATCAACAAAACATTACAAAAACCAAAGACAAAACCAAACAAATCAAGCACCTGAGAAACAACAGACAAAACATCAGCTTGATTACTATTATTAATATCCCTCCTGGGCGCGGGACCAGATCCAAACCCAACATACTTCCCTCCTTGGGAAGGTGGAATGCCCTCCGGCCGCGAGTCATTCTCCTGCATCTTCCTAGCGAAAAAGCTCTCCTTATTTGCGGCGGAAGCTTCCAGCTGGCCGCGCGTATAAATATCCTCAGTGGAACGAGACCGAGTAGGCACATTTCCACCGCGCCCATTATCATTCCTAAAATCCCCAACAGACTGATTCCTCCTAATGTCATTACTCCCAAACGACTCCTCATTACCCCAATCATCCCAATTACTATTCCCATTCCTTCCACTGGGAGGCTTATTCGCATTTACGCGATTAGTTTCCTTAACGACGGGTGGGTCCCGCCAGGGCTTGCCCTCCGCGAGAGCCTGAATGCGGTTGCGGTAAACAGCGGCGGCGTTGGTGTTGTACTTGGTGACGATGTCAGTTTCTTTGGGGATTCCATAGCGGGAGAGAAAAGAATTGAGGTTGTCGTTGCCGCCAGATTCCATTTTCTTGATCTGGATTTCGGACCAGGAATCCATGGTGACAGATCGGACAAAGGAGATGTGGACGCCGAGGCCACGGTGCTTGCCAGAGCATTCGAGGCACATGAAAACACCGTAGGAAACGGAGGCCCATTGGGGGTTTTTTTGGGAGCAGTCGACGCAGATCTTGTTGTGTGGGAGGGATTGGAGATCGCGGAGACGGCGTGATGCGGCCATTGGATCCGATCTGAATAAGTTTTTTCAGGTTGTTACACCGCAAAAGGGATTGCTGCTGCTGCACTTACTTTCATCGTCTTTATGCAAATGGGATTTTATTTTATTATTATATAAATGTATTCTGTTTTTTTATATTATTAGTTTGGGTTGCTTATGTGAATATTATATTACATTAGTGTCCTTTACTTGTTTATTCATTACAATATGCCAAAACAAAAAATTCATCCAAACGTGTTTCGATTATTCAATTCTACTTCGATGCTTAAGTTCTTAAATAAAAAGATGATGATTATTTTACCAAAGTAAAATATTGTGTAGAATATATCTTGAATAAGGAAGTGAAATCTATTTATAGACGATCGCAATATTTTTTTTCAAGCAGTTCATAGATTAAGCAGCTATAACCCCTTCATTGGACAATTTGCTTTTCTATGTTACATTCGTTTCACCTTAGTTGATTACTTCTTAAACAACACCTCCCAACATACCTTTTGATTTACGAATCTTTGTCATAGACTTGACTGATCTTGGATTTTATGTGTTTGATTCATAACGATGCCATTGTTCATCTCTCGTAACTGGACCCCCTCTTAATAAATTCAAATTTCTCACTGTCGCATCAAATAATGATATAAACTCGCACATGTCAAGGTTTGTAAAAAATGACAAGTTTAAAAGCAAAACAAGAAACATAAGTTGCCTAAACCAAAACCAACCAAACTAAGGAATGCAACCATGAACTAACACACACAGAGAGAGAAGAAAACAACGAAAAAAGTTCATGAACTCTGAAGATACTCAAATTTGGTGCTGTTTGAACCTGCAATGGAAATAGAGGCTGCTGCTATATAGTTTCCAGCCTGTTGGTTTCACTTCACGAGGGCCAACATACATCCAACTAGAGCTGGGCGGAAGATGATCGTGACAAGCATCCTTCACCTTTACAGTTTATGGTTCAACTGTCTCCAAATCAATTTCTCCATTAATGGAACCATGTGATGTGATTCCTTATTTTTATTTTTCATTCTATCAGTTTCTTTATTTTTATTTTTTTCTGAACCACTCGATACCTCATGTTCGGTAAAGACTAATCCGAGATCGGAGCGAAAGACACAATTTCTAGCTCATGAGGACGACTTCATTGAGATTTGATACTGAGAGCACACTAAGTCAAACATTACAAGTGCTGAATTGTCAACTTCATCAACATATCATGGGTTATATCGTTTTGACAAAAAATCTTAAAACTCAATATTAAATTCACCGCTCAAAATAGAATTTCTCCAAAATCAAACGTCTTCAAAGCAACAAATGTCTTCGGATAAAACCATTCCCAAAATAATTCCAATAAAAGAATGTTTCCAAATGTTTAGTAAGCATCTCACGAAAATAAACCTCGAGGTATTTACCGCTCCGGGAGGCATTGGAGCTCCCTCACGGGGATCGTTTCCTACCAGGCTTGAACCCGCAACCTGAATGAAGCGAGGAGCCAATTGGTAGGATACTTTGTCACTGCACCAACCACTGGTGAGTACAAGATACTCCTAAATGCCAAGGGTGCTTTAGCATTTACCAATAGTAACACTCTCTGTCAAATTATAATAATTTAATACATGTTACATAAAATTACCTAATATTTTATAATATTTTTATTCATCTTCAAATAATATTATTATA
>CANYCX010858580.1:0-17131 GCA_948193385.1 Breynia disticha f. nivosa
GATGTTAATGGTTGAAGGATTAAGTGTAAAAGTGCCAAAATTCGGGATCCAGATGACCCAAACGGTTTAGAAAACAGTTTGGGCAAACCTTTCCCCAAACCGTTTCAATTTTTGCCAAAACAAAGGAGGCAAACGGTTTGCCAAAGGTTTTAGGCCAAACCGTTTGCCAACCCGTTTGGCACTATTCACAGTATATAAAATATGTCTAAATGAGTCCAACTGCTTGAAAATGCGTATATTGCCTTCATTAGTTATTCTTATGGGGTAAAATAACATTTATATAGGTTGTAAAAGTATATGAATGTTGAAAAGAATAAAATTGAGTTTGACATGTTCTTGTTGAATATATTTATCATATTGCGTTTGACATGTTCTTGATGAACATATTTGTTATATTAAGTGACAAAATAATTGGATTTTATAATTGATTACGTTGAATTGTTAAATTATGATTGAACATAGGATGTTGTCCATTTGGTAAGTGTGATTTATTGAGTTATGAAAAACTCATGTTGCGTTTTATGTCTGTCATATTCGACATTGGCAGAAACTTGGTTAGATTACTTTTGGATGCGAAGGTGGGTGTTTGACTACTATATTAAGGATTCGGCTAAGAAGAACCGAGGTGGGCGGTGCATAAATGTTAGGATTTTAACTTGTACATGACTATGCTTTCATTTTTGCACAAACTGTATTTTATACACCTCGAATTTTGTGAGGGTTCTGCCTTTGTAAAATTTTGTAAAACTTTGTAAAAGTTTGTATTATTTTGTAACTATGTTTTCAATATATATATGTACATTGTTTGGTAATTGAGTAGTGTATTACTTTATTTTGTCTTTCAAAATTTTCTAAAGTACCAAAAAAACATGATTTCCAAGTTCAAGTGTTACTTACAGGAGCGAAGATTATACGTAAGTAATAGTTGAATTCGGGGGGTCACAGTTCCTGTCAACCGAAGTTATGGTCAGCACTGATATCCTGTACACCTGAAGCTATGAATATATAACCATTGCATGTATATAACACATATATATAAATGAAACATATACAACATTCACTTACCTATCCGCTTTTCATATCCAGTACCTATTTAATATTCAGTTTTATATTTTTCTTTTCATTTCCATATTAATATGCTATTCAATTCTAGTCATATACTTTCATATTTATCAATTTACATATATATTTTATACATTCTCACATAATCATCATAATAATAAATTATATAACCGGTATTTAAAGTTAGTAGATTACTCACCTGTCAACTGAAATACTCAGACCTCTGCATGCTTTGGTCCTACCATGACCGTTTGGTCTAATGGCTTGTAAATATATATAAAACTCTTTCTATAAGATCTAATATATCAACACTCATAATACATGCCCTTATAATTTTATTACATTTACTTCTTGATCTATCAAACCCTAAACCTACCCTAAAAATTTTTGAATTTGTTTTAGAGCAGCAATTGCTAGATTCCAATCAATTCTAAATCATTTCAATTCATTTCAATAATCAATTCAATAGAGTAGAATCGTTGTTTGCTTTGCGAGAGTTACGAGTGTTGTTGGACTTGGTTGAGGATCAGATGTTAGCAAATATCTGAGTCAGACCTCAGATGTGAGAGTTCATAGCTGAGCGTCAGAAGGAAGATGATCATTTGATGTAAATTAAAAAGAAAGTTGAGAAAGGAAAAGTGATTACTGCTCACCAATTGGATGATGATGGTGTGTTATATTATCAGGAGCGATTAAGTGTTCCAAACATTATCGATTTGAAGAATGACTTGATGATTGAGGCTTATTCTTCACCTTATTCGGTACATCTTAGTAGTACGAAGATGTATTGGGATATAAGAGAGATGTACTGATGGTTACATATGAAGAAGAAGATAGCAGAGTTTGTCGCTAGATGTCTACCTTGTCAGCAAATCAAGGCAGAACATCAAGCTCTAGCTAGAAAGTTGAGACTGTTAGAGAGTCCAGAGTGGAAATGGAAGAAGATCATTATGGATTTCATTATAGGTTTACCGAGGACATTTTGGCGTCACAATGCTATTTGGTTGATAGTTGATAGACTGACAAAATTAGCTCATTTCTTAGCTATCCGATAGGATGATACATTGGAGAAGCTAGCTGGGTTGTATGTTACTAAAATCGTCAGATTACATGGTGTTCTGATATCAATTGTATCTAATTGTGATTCTAGGTTTACATCGCGATTCTGGTAGAGTCTCCAGGATGCGATGGGTACCATATTGAGGTTTAGTATAACATTTCATCTGCAGACTGATGTCCAGTCTGAGAGGACGATTCAAATAGTCTAGGATATGTTACGAGCTTGTGTTTTGGAGTTTGGAAGTAATTGAGATGATCATTTACCTTTGATTGAGTTTGCATACAATAATAGCTATCATTCTAGTATCGAGATGACACACTATGAGGCTTTATACGAGAGATAGTACCGGAGTCTAGCATACTGGGATGTTGAGGGTTTGTGTCAGATAGAGGGACAGAGTAGGTTTAGCAAACTCTCAAGAAAGTGATTGTTGTGAAGAGATGTATCCAAGCGGCTCAGGATCGTCATAAGAGTTATTACGAGCTTTGCCTTAGAGAGGTGCTATTAGATTCAGGTGACGAGGAAAGATGAGTCCTAGGTATATCGGACCGTATGAGATTATTGAGAGAGTGGGACCACTACATACAGACTGAGGTTACTAGACGAGTTGTCTCGATTACATGATGTTTTCATGTTTCTATATTGAGACAGTACCGATCTGATCCTATTCATGTGTTGAGCGCTTCAAAGTTGGAGATATTAAAGGATTTATCTTACGAGGGGAGCCTGTCGAGATTCTGGACAAACAACTGAGACAGTTACGAAACTGAGAGATCCCTATGGTACTGGTGAGTTTCCATTTGCCAAAGGAAGCTACCTGGGAGGTTGAGGTTGATATACGACAGCAGTATCCATATCTATTTCCAGACGCAGAGTCAAAGCCTTGAGGTGTGTTTTGATTTGAGTCTCTGATTTAAAATGGTATTATTGGTATGATATTGCTATTCTACTACTGTTTGTTATTGTTTTAGTGTTGATTGTACGTATGGTAATGTTGAAAATGTAAGAGTACTATACTTAGGTTAATTGGATTTGATTGCGATTTGGTTCGATTTAAATTTTTGGGAAAAAATTTCTTAAGTGGGGAGAGTTGTAACATCCTGGAAATTGTTAGAATTAACCTATTTGGAAAATCGATTAAAAACAGAACTGAATCAGAAAATAACTAGAGAAATGCAGAAAATAGAGTATGAGCACGGGCATAGGCACGGGGCGTGCTCATTATCTGGAAATTTGATCAGCTTGATCTCGTGCACGAAAAAACTGGAACTCGTGCCAAAAAAGCACAGCACGATCATCAGAACGACCCGTGCTCAAGGTCGTGTCGACTGGACATTTCAAAACATAACTGACTGCTCACTGTTTTATTCGTAAAAATAGACTGAAAATTCGAGAGGAAGCATGATAGATCTAAAAGATACCCTAGGAAGTGTTGAAGAGTATATTTCAGTGAGGAGAAACTCAAATGTTGGCAAGAATCACAGCAAATCACTAAGGTAAGCTATGTGAATGATATTGAGTATATGAATGAGGTTTTATGTTGCTGTGATTTTTAGAATTTGTGATTAGGAACTGATTTAAGTGTTGAATGGATTTAAATTAGTTGAAATAGAGCTAATTAAACTCTTATGGATAAGTTTGAACACTTAAATCATGATTAACTTGTTGATATGAGAAATTGGTAACTTGGAAGGTTTCTGAAGAATTTGATGATTAAGTTTAAGGGCTGTGTTGATGATTCTAAGTATGAGATTAGTAAGAAAAATAGTAATTAACATCCTTTGCATGTTTAATTTCATGTAGGAGAAACTATACGAGCTTTGGATCGAAGTTGAGCCCGACGTTCACACGCATTTTGAGGTAAGTGTTCTTACACTTACGTGTTGCATCTGTATGATTAATTCGTATATGTTATGATGCAAATGAATTTAAATGATAGCAAAAGAGATATTCTAAAAGAATTGATTGATAAATATGCTAAGTGAAATAAGTATGATGATCTTATGATCATATCAATGCTTTGTGCTTTGATGTTTATGATGAAATGATCTATGTGAATGTGAATTGTGCCTTTGTGGCTTATTGATGCGAATTTCTGTGAACACTTCCCCTATGACTTCATACTTGTATAACTCATAACAAATCTTTGATAAAATATGGATACCTAGACTCAACTTCCCCTATGACTTCATACTTGTATAACTCAATTAATTTGAGAATTAATGAATATTGGACCGCGAGAATGCCTATTCTTTGATAAAATATCTCTCAATTAAATTAACAACTAAGACTAAGTTGATTTGCCAAAATCTCTTTTAGACTGAAACTCCTAGTCCATCATTAAGTTTCATACATTCCTCTATTAGCATTACACTAATACGGAGAAGTCCTGTAATTCTATCTCTAGAATTGCAGCCAAATCCTTTCAATTATAGGAGACCTAATTCGCAAGATGATTTCTCAACCTATCAATGCAAAATTATGTTGCATAATTGAACCACACAATTGAATCTCAATAAAATTCATTAAAACCACAAATCAATCAAGTCATAAATTGTAATTCATTATAGGATTCGTCTAATCCAGATAACCATAACAAATCTAGTTCATATTCAAACTAAATTCCACAAACAAATCTAAAGATATCCATGAAAAACACAGAAAACTCATTGGAACTCTTACTAGATCAATAGTTCAACTATCTAGCACAAGAATCTTCGAATTGGTTGTCCTCCGGCTCAAATCTTTGCTCCTTTCGCAATAAACTTGAGTCTCTTAGTCACCTAGGCTGTGAAAAACTGCATCACCCCCTGTTTGGCTCTTAAAATCCTTTATATAGTAGGGTTATTTCCGCACCCTGTAAGTGGCCAACGGCTATGGAAACGGCTAGTAAACCGTTCATCAGGTCGTTTGGTTCTGTACTGTGCGATTCGGTGTTGGAAACGGGCGTGGGTGACCTAAAAATATGAAAAATTGGGGAAATTATATGGATATCTTCATGATTCCGCTCCGTTTCGATACACATTTTGCCTCTTTTGCTCCAAATTCCATGAGTGACCTAAAAATATGAGAAATTGTGGAAATTATGCGGATATCTTGCCAAGGCTAGTCTAAAAACCAAAGAAATGTTGTGGAAATAGATATAAAATATATGTATAAAATGAAATTTATCAAACATCACCACACTTAAGCCTTCGTTTGTCCTCAAGCAAATAATCAAAAATCACACTCAAAGAATAAGAAAACAAGCATGAGTTTCTCTAGCAATATAGTTTCTGCGCGGTCTCAGATATAACTAAGTAGCATATATTCAAAGACATCACATAACCAATAATGACCAAAAGCTAAACACAGATATTTTGACCAAACAACATATTTAAAATTGCACTCAAGTTCCAAGACTTATTAAAC
This sequence comes from Breynia disticha f. nivosa, assembly GCA_948193385.1. NCBI lineage: Eukaryota > Viridiplantae > Streptophyta > Magnoliopsida > Malpighiales > Phyllanthaceae > Breynia > Breynia disticha. Next base: position 5,534 of record CANYCX010858580.1, read on the forward strand.
AACTGTTCACAAATAATCTTACTGAGACTATAATGTAAATACGATACAATAAATTCCAACAACAAAAATAAAGCAGTTAGAGGCAAAGTTGGTCAGTGAGATTTTTCAAAATTTGAGTGTGTTTTACGATCCATCTCAATTTTTTCGCTTACTCGATTGCTACAAACTCATTTTCTTCACAAAATTCTTACTCAGTTTTCCCCATCACGAACACTTTCTCTTTTTATGTGAAGACCACCCACTTTTGGTGGTTGTCCCTAGTTACTTAAGAAAGTCTTAGCAGAGGTGCTTTGCATACTCATATCTTAAATACCAGACAGAGGAGTAGAGTCTTAACTTTACCAAAATAAAATAAATTAATAATTCAATAAGAATTCAATTTTTTTTACTTACAGTTGCGTTGTAACATTTTTGTTGCTTACGAGTTTAGGTTCAATCGAGCAATGGCACATTTCAAAGCACAATAAAATCATATGTTAATGCCATTGCACATTGTTAGTAAATCTGAAAATTTCTTTCGTTAGCCACAAATATTTGCAAGATAGTAAAAGTACTATTAATTGTAAATAGTTGCAGGATAAATATCAGAACTTAACCAAAATTGGTTTGGCATGCTTAAAATGGGGACACGACTAAGAATACAAAAAATGTCTATCTATTTAGATCGAAAGATCACATATTTTTCTAAAGGTCATCACCAGTTATGATTATGTAGTTAAACCAATGCACTCAACTACATAATCTCATCATTGGCTAGAAATTAAAAATTGCAAGATATTCAATTAACACACAAAACACTTTTCATTTTATGAACTCCATCACCACACTTTTAGAACAATACATTGTCCTCAATGTATAAAAATAAAGGTGAAATAAAGTGTGAATGAAAATGAAAAATGACAGAGACTTCCCTGAAGACTCTTTTGTGGAATGTTTCCAGAAGACTCTTAATGCTTGAATCGTCGACTTTAAGAGTAGACTGAAGAAAAGAAAAACAGATGACCATTAAGTATGAAATTCTTTAGCACAAGAGTTCTTGAAAATGAAAAGAAAAATAAAAAAAATAATAAACATGAAAAGAAAAGAAAAATAAAGAACAAATAAAAAAATCAAATAAAAGGAAAAGAAGAAAATCAAATCCTATATTTAATCAACGTCCTGTCCGCCATATCAGGCATCTCAGTAATCACCCTGCTGATCCTCGTCTCTCTGGGGCAGCTGTGGATAGTACTACTGATAAGGATCATAATATGGATGGTAGGCTAGTGGATGAGTGTATGGAGGTGGCTGAATACTAAAGTGCTGGAATAGATGCTGTATGTTGTGCTCCAGAGAGTATATGTGCCCGACCTGTGCCATTTGCTCCCTATGTATCGCCATCTTCTCTCTCTGAATAGAGCAATCTGCCACTGCTCCATAGCGGCTAATGTTGCGCTGATCTGGTCTAACTGAGATCGCTGACCAGGGTGCTGAGGTTGTGGCATTAGTGCCTCTGGTACTGGCACCTCAACTGGCTACCCCTCCTCCTCTGTTAGAGGGTGCTCCTCTCCATCACCTCTCACCAACCTGTACTGCCAGGAGCTGTCGAATGGCACTCTCTCGACTAATCTCATCCGTCGGAGGATTGTTATATCCAAGTACTCGGCAAAGGCCATAATTTCCATCACTGACATACGCTATAATCTGTGAATCCCCTGTACTATCTGAGTAGCGTAATGGCCTGAGTACAATCTAACGATCCTAGGCCGAGTAAGCTGATCCCTAGGAGATTTAGCCAATATATAAGCTATGTTGACTAGGACTCCTCGATCCATACTGTATAAGCAAAGTAGGTCCTTAAAGGTAACATTCCCTATGCTTTCCCTCCTCAGGAATAAAGTAGTAGCTATCACCCAATGTATATAGCATAGAGTATGAGATTGAATCTAGGAAGCTTTGGACCTACTTGGGCTAAAATCTATCCTATCAGTCAACTCTCTCCAGGAGCCCATGATATCAATATCCGTAAGAAACTTTAGGGGCAAGTCGGTGAACTTGTCACTAGAGGCAAAATCCTCATCATAAATACCCATCCAAGTACCAAATTCAGAGAGCATCATCCTATGTACCATACACCCTGCTCTAAAATTGATAGAGGCATAATCACCTCCCGCTGACTCCTCTAGCTCAGTAAAAGTAAATGAACTCGAGAACTCCAAAGTTAACTCTCGGTAGGCAGGGGTGTCAATCTTAAAGAATTTGTCCCAACCCTTGACACTCGTCAGCCGTCTCTACTCCTCGTAGAGCTGAAGGTCCTGTAATGTGGTCTCTTCTGGCGGCTTGATGGGAAAGAATGGTTTGCTCATCAGGGCCTCGAGACCTCACTGGTGATATGGCTCCTCTAGGGAACTAAGCATCCAAGTAGCCAGCTCAACATCATCCGCACCTCTGGGGCATCTCAGGGTGGGTCTCTTTCGACAAGAAAAACACCTTATTCACAATAAACCTACAATTGTCAATGCTCATGGAAACAACTCAATGTCAAATAGGCATTATTCAAAATCCACTAATAATTCTCTATTCAAAGTTCATGAAGCTACAATTTCAAACCATTTCATTCAAAATCCATCACAAGTAAATAAACAATCTCACTTTCCTTACTTAACTAAGCACAATTCTTCCAATATTTTCATAAAAGCATAACCAATTTGGAAAACAATTCAAAAATACTCAAACATAAACCCTAAATTCGTTTCTAAATGGAATCCTCATAAGAAATCTCAAGCAACAACAATTAATCGTTCAAATTCATGAAAGACTACCATCTAGAGCATAATACATGCAATTACTTGGAGGATTTTTGGAATTGTTAGGGTTTCCCCAAAAGGTACCAAAATGGAACCCTAAATGTATGGAGAATTGAAAAGAGAAAGAGGAAATCGTGGTACTTACCTTGAATGATGTAAAAACGGCTTAAAATCAAGCAAACGGGGCATATTTTTTTTGAGAGGAATGGTGGTTCAGAGCTTTTTGGAGAGTTTAGATGCGTTTAAAATGAAGCTTCTAACCTATTTAAAAAGACCGAATGACCTGAACGGCCACTAGAATGGTCTGATCAAGCCGTTCGTAATACCGTTCCCGTTACAGAAAAATCGGTCTAACGACATGACTCGAACAACCATTGGAATGGTTTTTACACCGTTCTGTAAGCCATTCTCAGTTAAAAACAGGATTTGGCTTTTTTGTAAGAGAACGAGTACATGAACGGTATAGTGACCGTTTCGGTTCCCGTTCGCGTCTAAAAATTTGGGCCAATACTCAAACGGAATAGCCGACCATTTTGACAAAACCTTTGAAAAGAACGGTTAACAAAATGATTTTGGTTCCCATTTCAGAAACAGTTTCAGTGAAAATGACCATGAGAACATGTTAATGAAACTGTTCTTCAGGTCGTTCTTGTCACTTTGTAAAATTAATTGTCTCGAACGACCTTTTAAACGGTTTATGTAAACCGTTTAGGAGGCCGTCTGGACCTGTTGAACTGATTTTGAAAACACTGTAATGTCGAATGCATACCTATTACGAGTCTGAATATGTGCCCTGTGACACAAAAGACAAACAAAAAAACAAAAAGAAAAACAAAGACAGAAAGAGAATGCTCTTAATCTTTGGGTTGTCTCCCAAGAAGCGCTTATTTAATGTCCTGAACCTGACGGTTACCTCTAAACTGAGTTGGGCTCTGGAGGAGCGAGGTTGAGGAAATCCTTGTCAAGATATGAAGGAACCTATCCATGATAAAATTTAAGCCTGTGATCGTTTACCTTAAATATGCCTTTGTCAGGATGTGTAACCTTGACAGTTCCATAAGGAAAGACTTGGGTCACTTTGAATAGACCAGATCATTTTGACTTCAGATTCCTGGGAAACAGTCTTAGACGGAAATTGTACAGAAGAACATTGTCACCTACGGAAAATTTCTTCATGGGTTTGCGATGTTTATCATGAAAACGCTTAGAGCATTCCTTGTAGAGCTTCCCATTCTCATAGGCTTCCATCCTCCATTCCTCTAACTAATTCAGTTGTAGCTTCCTGTGTTCACATACAGTAGACAAATTAAGATTCGCAGATCTTATAGCCCAAAATGCTCTATGTTCTAGTTCAACTGGCTTGTGACATGCCTTGCCATAAACCAACCTAAAGGGAGTAAAACATGTGGGTGCTTTATAGGCAGTGCGATAATCCCATAAGGCATCCTCCAGTTTGACTGACCAGTCTTTTTTGTGACGCTCTCATGATTTTTCTAAAATCTGTTTCAATTCTCGATTGGTCACCTCTACCTGACCACTGGTTTGTAGATGGTAGGCAATGGACAATCTGTGAGTAACACTATATTTGTATGAGATTTTTGAAAACTGGTTGTTACAAAAGTGCATTCCTCTGTTGCTTATAATTTCCCGAGGTGCCCCAAAATGAGAAAACAGAGACTTTAAAAACTTAATAACAACTCTAGCATCATTAGTGGGTAAGGCTTATGCCTCGACCCATTTTGAGACATAGTCCATAGCAACTAGAACATATTTATAACCATAAGATGCAGGGAATGGACCTGTAAAGTCGATTCCCCACACATCAAACACTTCACACACAACAACAGCATTCTGAGGCATTTCATCGTGGCAAGAGATATTATCTCATCGTTAAAATTTATGATAAATAGAAAAATACCTCGGCACATCTTTGAACAAATAAGACCAATAAAATCCTACCTAGAGTACTTTCTGTGTTATGTGGTTGGCGCTGTAGTGGCCCCCAGTTAGTCCTCAGTGGCAATGGTTCAGAATTTGCCAATCTTCCTCAGTGGAAACACATCGTCAAATAACCTGATCTGCGCAAACACAAAACAAGAATGCTTCTTCCCAAAAGTAGTATTTTAGATCAGAGAAGAGTTTCTTCTTCTACTGAAATGAGGGAGCCTTGCGAAGAACATTAGCTGCAAGGTAATTAGCAATATCAACAAACCACGAAATTTGAATCATTACCTCAGCCAGCGCGAATAAGTCCTCGTCTGGAAAAGAATCATTTAACGACAGTTTTGCTTTGGGATCATCAGTAACCCCTTCTAGTCTAGACATGTGATCTGTCGCTACATTCTCTACTCCCTTCTTATCCTGGATTTCCAGATCAAATTTTTGGAGTAAAAGTATCCACCTAATTAGGCTTCGCTTCGCATCTATCTTATTCAACATGTATCTCAAAGCAGAGTGATTAGTAAAAACAATAACCTTTGAGAGTATGAGATAAGAGTGGAATTTATCAAATGCAAATACAACAGCTAACAATTCTTTGTCTGTGGTGGTGTAATGAATTTGATTCTCATTCAGTTTCTTGGTAGCATAATAAATAGGTTGAAAGTGCTTTCCATGTTGCTGTCCTAGAACAGCACCTATGGCAAAATCACTAGCATCACACATCAACTTAAAAGGAAGACTCCAATCAGGTGATACTAAAATGGGAGCATGGATCAATTTATTTTTAGTAACTTGAAAGTGGACAAACAAGCTTCATTAAAATAAAAAACAACATCCTCTTCGAATAAATGTGTCATTCGTCAGGTTATTTCTGAAAATTCCTTGATAAAACGTCTATAAAACCCAGCATATCCCAAGAAACTCCAAACCGCTTTAACAAAAGTTAGGGGTGGTAGATTTTGAATGGTTTCAATGTTACCTCTATCTACCTCAATCCCCGACTAGAGATCTTATGTCCTAGGACAATGACATCGGTGACCATAAAATGACATTTCTCCCAATTCAGCACCAATTTGGTGTCTTCATAACGTTTCAAAACATGCTTTAAATGTGCTAGACACTGTTCAAATGAATCACCAAACATAGAGAAGCCATCCATAAATACCTCCATTATGTCTTCGGCGAGGTCTTCGAAGATAGCCATCATACATCTCTGGAAGGTGGCCGGTGCATTACATAAACCGAATGGCATTCTCTTATACACAAAGGTACCAAAGGGCACATCATTGTTGTCTTCTCATGGTCCTCTGACACGATAAGAATCTAAAAATAACCATGAAAACCATCAAGGAAACAATAAAAATAATGACCCACTAACCTTTAAAGCATCTGATCGACGAATGGTAGAAGAAAATGGTCCTTTCTTGTGGCATCATTCAATCTGCGATAGTCTATGCATACATGCCATCAAGTGACAGTACAAGTCAGAAGAAGCTTGTTCTTCTCATTTGTCACCACTGTCATTCCTCTTTTTCTTTTGGACTACCTGTACTGGACTAACCCATGCACTATCTGAGATTGGGTAAGTGAGACCTGCATCAAGAACCTTAATTACCTCGTGCACACCACTTCTTTTATTTACCACTTCTTTTATTTTTGGGTTTAGTCAGTGTTGTGGTTAGACGACTGGCTTGAACTCATCCTCTATGAGAATTTTGTGCCTGATATCTTCCAAGCCAAAGCTCTCTTATGCTCTCTGAGTACAGTCAATAACTGCTCCTTTTGTTCATCCTACAAAACAATTAAAATAATTATCGACAGTTTATTACCTGGTGCTAGGAAGGCGTACTCCAAGTGACCTGGTAATGTCTTAAATTCAAGAACTCGATGGTCCTCGAGTGATGTCTTTAATCTCTGTTTGTTACTGCAATCAAGCCCTTCAAATTTTTCTTTGTGTTTGGTAAATTCTAAGGCTTCAAGATGTGCAATCTGTTCAAAAACTTGAAGATCACCCTGTTCTATAGTTTTACCCTATACCAGACAACACTCTAGTGGATCTGTAAATATCAATTCCAGTAAATAAGTAGACAAAGATGACTAAAATGAACTAAGAAAATAGCACTAGTCATCCTGACTTGTAGAGTGACGCAAGGATTTTGAAATAAAAAAAGACTTCTTCCTCACCAACTCTCAAAACCAACTTACTGTCATTAACATCTATAATAGCCCTAGCAATGGCTAAAAATGGACGACCTAGAATTAATGGTACCTCAACATCTTCATCCATATCCAATATAATAAAATTAGCAGTAAATATGAATTTATCCACTCGCACCAAAACATCCTCAATCTTGCTTGTAGGAAGCCTAATGGATCTATCAGCTAACTATAAACTCATCCTAGTAGGCAATGGTTCACCTAGGCCTAGCTGCTTAAACATCTTATATGGCATCATATTAATACTACCTCTTAAATCAGCTAAAGCCTTCTCACGCACTGAACTACCAAAAGAGCAAGGAATAGTAAAACTCCCTGGATCCTGTAACTTTTATGGTAATTTGTTTTGTAGAATAGCAGAACACTCCTCACTCAGAGAGAAGTGGATATTTCTTCTAGTTTGCACTTGTTGGAGAGTAATTCCTTCAAAAACCTTGCCCTTGACAAAAGGAATGTTAATATGTAACTGTTTAAAAATGTCGAGAAATATACCAAATTGTGCATCCTTATGCTCTTTATTCAGCTTAACTGGATATGGGATTCAGCTTAGCTGAATATGGGATTCTTGGCTTGTACTCTGGTACTGGCTCTTTAGCTTTGGTTTCAGGTGGCTGAAGTGTCTTTTCCTTCTCTTCCTCAAGTGGAATGGTCTCAGTGGATACATGCACAGATGTCTTAGAGGATGTATTTTTAACAGTATCTTAGAGGATGTATTTTTAACAGTATCAAGTACCTTAGAAAGTTTTTGACCACTATAAAGTGTAATTACCTGAACTTGCTCCCTGTGGTTAATCTCTATATTGTTTGGTAGAGTTCCTGGTTGTCTCTCAGATATTACCTTTGCCAACTGTCCTATTTGTTTCTCTAAGTTATAAATGGAAGCTTTAGTATTACGAGTAGAGGTTTCCACTGCAAAAATACGGGCATCAGCTACCTGAATAAATTTTGAAAGCATATCTTCCAAACCTGGTTTTCGCTCTGTTAGGGCTGCCTATTGTTGCTGAGGTTGTTGGAAACCTGGAGGTTAATTTTGCCACATTCCTCCACATGAAAAATTTGGATGGTTCTGCAATCCTTGATTATAGCTCTGACTATGTGGGTTATTTTGTCGACATTGGCATTGTTCTCCTGTGAAATTGGGCACTCCGTTGCATTCCTGTGCTTCCTAGTTATCATCTAGTGTAGCTACCTGGAAAACATGGTTAATCGAACCAGAAGAAGGAATTGAAATGTTGTCAATTTTCTTACTGAACACCTAAACCTGCGTAGCTAAAGCAGTTATTGCATCCACATCATAGAACCTTGGTTGCTTTGGTGGTCTAGCTTTGGCAGCTCCCCATTGGTAATTATTCATTTCCATTTTCTCAATGAGTTCCTAAGCTACTTCTGAACTCTTACTATTCAATGTTCCGACAATTGCTGCATTAATAAACTGTCTAGTTCCTGGGCTCAAACCACTGTAAAAAGTTTGAACCTGCATCCAAGTGGGCAGACCATGGTGTGGGCATCTTCGAAGTAGATTCTTAAATCTTTCCCAAGTATCATATAAGGTCTCTAACTCCAACTGAGCGTAGGAAGAGATGTCATTTCTCAGTTTGGCTGTCTTGGCAGCAGGAAAATATTTAGCCGAGAACCACTCAGCCAACACATCGTAAGGGTTTATGGATCCTCGTGGCAAAGAGTTGAGCCACTATTTTACGTATGCCCTTAAGAAGAATGGGAACAATCTCAATTTGATGCCATCATCTGAAACCAATTAATTTTGAAGGTGAGTTTGAAAGATGGGCATTGGTATCCTCATCCTGTAAGCCATCAAATTGCACATACTGTTGGACCATCTGAATGATATTCGGCTTAATCTCAAAGTTGCTAGCCTCCACCGTTGATTGGACTATGTTAGAAGTATTCTACGTCATATCTGGTCGGGCATAGTCAAACATCGTCTTTGGATTTTGATTGCCCATGGCTGGAGTTACTGTATGCTCCAGATCTGAGCCGCTCTCGCTTTTGAGATCAATTGTGGCTTCTCTCAATAATTATTCACGAACTCGAAGGAGGATTGTGTGTTTGATGTCAGGATCTATTTTGACAATGTTGGAATTGTCACTACTGGTCATAAACTACCTGTAAACCTACAATAACACAAACAGAAACAAAAACCCAAGCGTAAAATCCAGTAAAAGAAAATAACAAAAAGGAAAAATTAACAGAATGATTAGAGTAATAACTAGATTGAATTCCTAATATTGAATCGTCTCCGGCAACAGCGCCAAAAACTTAATTCAAATTTCTACAAACACTTATATCATAATCTGCTAGGCAAGTATACCTATAAAATAGTAATACAGCTACAAAGTATCGGATGTCGATCCGACAAGGACGGTCAAGTACTACTACTATAAACCTAAACTATTAGCTAACTGGATATATATTGAGTATGAAAAATTAAGTAATTATTACTAATAAAACTAAATTACACAATTAACACCAAGAAAACAAAAACAATGCAAAATAATTGTGTTAATTCAAATGGAGAAAGTGGATACCCAGACTCAACTCCTCCTAAGACTTCAAGCTTCTGTAACTCAATTAATTTGGGAATTAATGAATATTTGACTACGAGAATGTCTATTCTTTGCTAAAATATTTCTCGATTAGATTAACAACTAAGACTAAGTTGTTCAGCCAAAATCTCTTTTAGACTGAAACCCCTAATCCAGCATTAACTTTCATACATTCCTCTATTAGCATTACACTAATACGGAGAAGTTCTGTAATTCTATCTCTAGAATTGCAGGCAACTCCTTTCAGTTATGGGAGACCTAATAAAGATGATTCTCAACCTATTAATGCAAAATTATGTTGCATAATTGAACCACACAATTGAATCTCAATAAAATTCATTAAAACCACAAATCAATCAAGTCATAAATTATAATTCATCATAGGATTCGTCTAATCTAGATATTCATAATAAATCAAGTTCAAACTAAATTCCACAAAAAAATAAAGATATCCATGCAAAAGACAGAAAACTCATTGGAACTCTTACATGATCAATAGTTCAACTATCTAGCACAAGAATCTTTGAATTGCTTGTCCTTCGGCTCGAATCTTAGCTTCTTTTGGGTTGAACTTGAGTCTCTTGGTCACCTGGGCTCTAAAAACTGTGTCACCCCCTGTTTGGATCTTAAAATCCTTTATATAGTAGGGTTATTTTCGCACTTCGTAAGTGGCAAACGGCTATGGAAATGGCCAGTAAATCGTTCATCAAGCCGTTCGGTTCTGTACTTTGCAATTCTGTGTTGGAAACGGGCATGGGAACGGTTACATAAACCGTTCCATAGGCCGTTCTTTATGGGAATGGTGATGGGAACAGCCAATGTGGCAGTTCTAAGGGTTGTTCGGGCCTACATGTATCACATTTCTTCACGGTTCTACCCTCTTTCAATCCACATTTCTCCTTTTTTGCTCCAAATTCCATGAGTGACTTAAAAATATGAAAAATTATGGAAATTATGCAGATATCTTGCTGAAGATAGTCTAAAAACTATAGACATGTCGTGGAAATAGATATAAAATATATGTATAAAATGACATTTATCACTTATGATCTGTATGCATTGTGTTTATGCCTCAATTGTTCATTATGCTATGTGCTTTGAACATAAAACTTTATGAAAGGCATGAATTGAAAGAAATGAGCTGTGTGCATATATGAGCTATGTGATTTGTGAAATGCTATGTGCTTCTATGTGCTAAATGTTATGTGCCATTGATACGATTATGAATGTTTAATATACAATCACGTGTTGCATAACATCTGTGTGACATTAGCTATGTGCATTATGGACATGCTGTGTTATGTCCTTACGATCTGTGTGCTCACTTCTTATAGGCTGTGTGCTATCCTCTACTGTGTGCTATAGAGGATTCCTCTGCTATGTGCTATCGAGGAAAGGAAGAAAACCCAAGACATACTATGTGATTGCATTGAATTGCATTTTCATCTCATAATTGCATTCATATGAAATTAATGACATGAGATGAGTTTCTGTGTGATTATTGTTGTTGTGTGCTTGATGAGGCTATGTGCTATTCTCGTTGTTGATTAATGTTGTGTGCTATGCGTTGCTATGTGAATAAGGACATTGTGTGCTGCTAGAATTAATGCTTATGGAAGCATAGGTACGGTTACGTATACAATGGTTAAGGATTGTGCTTTGTGACTTGGAATGCAAATTGTTAAGAGTTATTGCTAGAATGAGGTATTCTTACTGTATATATGGTAATATGATTGCTAGGGTAAGTACTAGAAATACTATACATCTTTGCTTTGTGATATGCCTTACAAAGAAATTGAAATATGTAAATTAGAAGCCCAGCACGACCCCCGTGCTGACCAGCACACTCACATACTTTGATAAATTTTAACAGCACGCTCCGTCCTTATATAATTTTGGAAAAATGTATTGAGCTCGACCCCGTTCTCTACATGGCACAACCCATGCCAACTGGGAATTACATGATGAGCACGACCTCATCTTCATCTAGCACGACCCGTGTTCACTGGAAATTCCCCTACACTTCATATAAAAAGAGAAATTTCATACAGAATGATTAGAAATAATTAGGGATGTTACCCTATGGTATA
>CANYCX010858671.1:0-10560 GCA_948193385.1 Breynia disticha f. nivosa
GAAAATTCCTGTCTCATCATAGAAACCATATCAGTTCGTACATCATTACGGTTCCAGTTCAAGTTCTCCTTGTCAGAACCTGAATCAGAAGCATCAAGGGGATTATCTGTCAATTGTAAACCCACATTGTTAGCCATATGATACCCCTGGGTAAACCTTTTTTTATCTTTTGTTTTGGCTTTGAACCACTCAGGTTTGCCGTGTAATTTGAAGCATGTGTCTCTATTGTGATTATCCTTCTTACAGTATTCACAGAATCTAGGCCCCTTGTCTTTTTTACTGGTTGCTGAATAACGGGAATTATTCGGCCCTCCAAGTGAACTATTCCGAACAAAGTAGGCACTTTGTTCAGTTAGAACGGGGGTCATGGTATTGGACTGTTTTTCGACTCGCAGTATCATAGAATATGCTTTAGAGACAGAGGGTACAGGGTCAAGTAAAAGTATTTGGGAACAGGTGTGATCAAAGCTATCATTAAGTCCCATGAGAAACTGAATAAGCCTCCCTCTGTTTTCACAATCAAAAATCCTTCCAGTTAAGTCACACGTACAACGACCACAAGTACAATTAGGGATAGGAGCTAAACACTCTAATTGGTCCCATTTTTCTTTCAGCTGAGAATAGTACATAGTAACACTAAATGCCCCTTGAACAAAGTTTTTAATCTCTTTCTGTAATTTGAAAACCATAGGACTATTACTCTCACCAAATCTCTCCTTAAGGTCCTTCCACAACAGATTAGCAGTTTTAGCATGCATCGAAGATCCCACAAGATCCTTCGAAATTGTATTAATGATCCAAGATCTAACCATTCTATCAACTTTAAGCCATACTGGATACAACTCATCAGTTTCAGTAGGTTTAGCAACAGTACCGTTCACAAAACCTAATTTCATTTTTGCCCCTAAAGCCATTTCAATCGCAGTAAACCATTGCAGGTAATTAGTTTCTGTAAGGGTAATGGAGGTAAGTACCATACCTGGATGATCTGATCCTTGCAAAAAGAACGGATCATCCTCGATCCGAGCAACGAACCTTCTGTTATTTCCAGCCGCACCAGCAGCTGCACCTGCGCTATTCTCAACTGCATCACGATATGACGCCATCATTATAGGCGAGTAATGGTAACAATAATGGGTTTGGTAGATAGGGTTTTTAGTGGGGAAGATTTCTATCGGATCAGATCTGATCTGATACCATCTAGAATCCGATGGTATGGATATTAGGGTTAGACGTAAGCAGAAGAGTCGAGAGCTTAGAAGGATGACAGAGGTTAAGAGAGAGAAAGTATTCTCTCAATATGGCATCAGTTATATGGGGTCAAGTGTAGCACCGCATGTATTTATACGATTTCCCTTCCTCACATCATGTGCCACCTCATCAGCCAACTAAGCAGTCAACAAGTCAATTTACACCCTATTACAAGCATGTATATAATCCAGCTATATTAACACTCACCCAACAGAAGTATGCATCAAACATTCTCACAGACACCAATATGATCAATTCAAAGCCATTTGGCACGCCTTTTGACTGCTGCAGCGGCAAACACCACAACGATGCAGAAAAATCAAACCTGCAGATAGCTTTTGATCCTACCATCTTCTGACAAACAGTGGGCAGCTTGCAATACCTGTGTATCACTTGTCTGAACATCGTGTTTGCTGTCAATCGCGTCTCCCAACATCTGCATAAACCAACTTTTGCAGACTGGATTGCAGTAAAACGTATCTTGCGATAGCACTTTAACCATGGGTATTTACCTATGACACTCACATGACTCTTCCATTTCAGTTTATTGTGATGCAGACCATGCAGCTGACACAGTTGATCGCAAGTCCACAACAGGATATGCCATCTACCTTGGTTCGAATTTGATTTCCTGGAGTTCCAAGAAGCTACAGCGACGAGTGAACTTCTATGGTGCTTTGTCTTCTCCGAGAAATTGGAAGTCCGATCATGTCAATTCCAAAACTATGGTGTGATAACTTAGGTGCCACTTACTTGTTTGGCAACCCGATTTTTCTACGGACGATCAAATTGGAAGTCCGATTTTTCTTACGCGATCTCTTCATTTGGAAATTGAATTCCATTTTGTTCGAGATCTTGTCATGAAAAAGAAGTTAAACGTCCATTACATTTCTACGGACGATCAAATCGCTGACCGTCTCACCAAAACACTTTCGAAGGATAAGTTTCAAGTCCTCAGAACCAAGCTAACGCTATGCTCCGCTCCCATTAGCTTGAAGGGGAGTGTTAAGGATATTATATCTATGAGAACTCTGCAATAGTTATAACTCATCAATTGTTGTATCATCTTATAACTCTTGACTATTTGTAACACTTAGCATTATATATTCTGTGATAGAGATCAATAAAGAACACGTTGAGTCTTGAAATCTTTTAGTGGGTACAATGAGGAATTAGAGGCTTTATAAGCCAATAACACATACGACTTGGTCCCTACTCCTGTAGATACTAATATTATTGGTTTTGCATGGAAGTACAAAATTAATTACACTCTTGATGGTTCCATTGATAAGCATAAGTCCTGATTTGTTGCTCAAGAGTTTACTCAAGTTAAGGTATTGATTATCATGATTGCTTCTCCTATGTGGCTAAATGGACTACTATCCGTGTTCTTTTTTATTTAGCTACTGTTAATCAGTGATCATTGCATCAAATTGATATTAATAATATTTTCACCAAGTCTCTTTCTTTGGCTGCTTTTAATTCCATTGTATACAAGTTGAACTTGCTCCTTAGTTCAACTTGAGGATGGTTGTTGGTACTGTTGTTTGTTGTTCCAATTATACCCTTATGTGGTTTAACGAATAAAAGGAAAATGATGAGCATAAGTATAATTTCGGCCACACTATATATAACAAGTAGGGGTGCACATGGTTCGGTTCGGGTCGATTTTTTCATCAAACCGCCAGCCGAACCAATGAGTTCGGTTTTTCTTTTGTGAAATCTATAGTTGAACCGTCTTTTGGGTAAACCGTTCGGTTCGGTTAACCGTCGGATGAGTTCAGTTTGGTTCGGTTTAATCGGTTTTGTTATAAATTCACTAAAATAATTTATTTAGATTTTTTATTTATTAAATCTAACATACCAGACTTGTTACAAAACAACATATATGTATTGTATCTAATTAATTTTGTTTGGGCTTAATAAACAACCAAAAAAATAAATAAATATATATATATATATATATACACACACACATATATACACATATATATACACATATATATACATATTTCGGTTCGGTTCGGATCGGTTTGGTTTTTCAACTTGCCAAACCGTAACCGAACCGTTCAAATCAGTTTTTTGAATTTCATATTTATATCCATCCATTTAACATCGGTTTTAATATCGGTTCGGTTAAAATCGGTTCGGTTCGATCGGTTTTTTCGGTTTGGTTTGGTTTTTGTTCACCCCTAGTGGGGATTAGCCAACCAGAGCGAAAGCTTTAATTTTATGTAAGGATTAGCCAACGGAGTGAAAGCTCTAATTTATGTGGGGATTAGCCAATATACAATAGTGGACTCTCTCACGCGCGAACAAAAGACCCCCGGGCATGTATTTGTATGAATTGCATTGACATTCATGATAGCATACATTTGCATTGGATGTTGCGTGGTTATGATATGGAAATATGAAGAATAGAAGTTTGGATTGATGTTATGTATTGTTCAATTATGGAGTTACGAATGTTGCGTGAATTGATGATTGTCAAGGGCTTAAAGTGGAATGTGTTGTGTTTTAGGGTTGTTAATACATGTGGATTGCTTGAGGAATGTTACATATGATTTAAGTTCAAGGTTACGTGAAATGCTAAGTGTTAATGTTGTTGTTTTGCTGGACAGTAGGTTAGAACGGGCTGGGGAACGGCTCTGCAAACCGTTCTCCCTGCCGTTCTATTTCCAGAATCATTCTAGTAAGGTGGAACGGCCAGGAAAACGGTCTATGCAGGTCGTTCCCTAGGACATTTCCATTCACCTGGCAGCTTAAAAATTTACATGTTTAATGGAAAAATGAGATTAACAACCGACCTAGTCCTTGGTAGTTTGGCATAAACTATGAATTAGTGTCATTATCCGTGAATAAAGAACTCATGTCTATTGAATTAGATAACGTATGATGAATTTCCCTATTCTTGATATCTAAAACACTTAACACACTTTACCAACGAATTCTTAAACATTAATTTCTTTGGTAAGTATGTCGTAGATTTACTTACTGGATATTTAGTTACTCACATTAGATTGTTGTTTGTGGCATATGTAGGTTTAAAAGGTTCTCCACAAGGAAGGTCGACAGAGCACATTTCAAAATAAACATGGGTTGCATTTTTAGGATTTAATAAGAATTGTATTTTTTATAGTTTGCATAAGTTATTTTACTTATTATATGGTACTTTTGAAAATCCACATGTGCATGTATATATATTATTTATTTGAGCATTGCTTCTTTAATAATAATAATAATAATAATAATAATTCGCATTTTTGAATCAATTAAAATATTTAGGAACTAAATTTTTAGCCTCACACTGGTGGGGGCACGGGCCATCACTGGCCCCTGCTTGGGTCCGTGCCTGTCTACATTGACATCTACATGGACCCAGTTTAAATTATAATGATGTCCACATACACCATATTCAAAATCACAATGTTGTTCACACACGCCCTCTATCTATATGCCTCTTGCGTCCATATACCCGCTTTAGGTGTCTATCGCTTCCACATATGCACTCTAAATGCAAGGTTTAATATGGTGATATGGTTCGAGAATGCAATCACAACCATACACTCAACCATATTACGACATAAACTGAAATACACACTCTTCACCACTATTTCATTACATATACCAATTCATAATTATCTTTCTTCACAACCAAACAATCATACATGTCTCACCCATGTCACACATTTTCATCAATAAATCACGAAATATCAACAATAGATGTCACATAACATCTATCAAATCATAAACACATAATTCATTCAAGTAAACCCAACAATCAATATTTCATATTTAAGATCAACAACTCAATTACACATACAATTAATGTCAAATATACATAATCATGCAGGGTACAATATGTAATTAAGTGTGACATATACACTTATTTCACATTCATTTAGGCTTGCCTTTCCAGCAATTGTTACAAATTCTCTTTCGTGCCAACTATTCAACAATTGACATTCTCCTTAATTAACAATTAACACAACAATTTGTAAACTTCATTTTTCAATTAAAATTTAAATATTTAATCCATTACTCATTAATTTTTAACAGAAAACCACATTTCCCAATCCTATACTCATTCAAATTTGTTAAAATTTCCTCCATTTTCCAATATAATCTCTTCTTTCGCAAAATTTCATCCATTCTTCTAATCGTGAATTCATTTTCTTCACTTCCCACCATTAATTTAACAACACCCAATCATCCTCCACCATTTTCCAACAAAATCCAATATTTTTTTCACATTTATTTTTTCCTAACAACTACAAACATTCTTATTTCTCTAATTTACAAACTACCCAACAAAAACCCAATCAATTTTCATCAATTTTCTAATTAATCTTAACTATCACATATATTTCCTAACATTTTTTTATAAAATAAATCAAAATAATTGAAAATTTGACATTCTTACCTTGGTTGAAGTGTGCTCAAGATGGAGAAAATGTTTTTGGTTTCCTTTGAGAGTTAGAGGAGTGATTTGGAGTGTATGAGTTGTGGCTTGGTGGTGCGAACATGTTTAGTTTGTGTAGGAGGATTTTGGAATGCGGAGTTAGGGTGTCTAAATTAAAATAGTATTTTAGATAAATATTTTTTGGGTGTTACACATAGTTGCTTGTTAACAACTAATTTATATGGTCATTGGCTTTATTATGTATGAACAAAGGTTATATGTTTCACTACATGATCTGTGCACTAGTTTTAAAAAGTGATCTTGATATATATCTAGTACTGCATATAGTAGCAATATTAATATTGTGTGATATTTTTAAAAACCATTTATGTGAGAGTTTTGAACAGCTTGAAGTGTCATTCATAGCTGAATTATCTCACCTCTTTCCCAAAAAAAATTTTAGGTTTTTGAGAGATTCCAGTCCATTTGGCATTTTTTAGAAATGTCCCACCAACGAGGTTCTTGTAGGCAGTACGAGTCTTTGACTCGACTCGCTTTTTTATTTAGATACTTCATACCTATATGTGGGACGTTTATATTGTTTATAATTATTATTGTTATTAATATTTTAAAATTATTTTTTTGAGGCACAAACTAATATTTGGGAAGTCTTACACAGAATATAGATAATCAATGAAATCAACTGTTACATCTTAGTTTTGAAAGTAAAATAGTCAATGTATGATTGTCATTAATATATATTTAGTAGTGTGTGATGTATCCATTTATTTTGTATGCTCTCGTATGTTTTCTATATGCATCAGAAATTTTTTTAACATAAAAGGCACCCACTTAAACAAATTTTGGTTTCATCACTGACTGTTTGGACATTTTCTTCGTAAGGGATATGCATTCAGCTATTGTAGTTGATTATGTGAACTTTATAAAAGAGATATAAGATTAAGGCTTGATACATTTTTTGGTAATTAATTTTTTTATGTTTGTTTGATTGTTTATATTGGTATATAGGATATTTAGCTACTTCAATAAATTTGGCGAGAGCTTATTCCTTTTATCTTTGCTTTTTAAAAATTCATACTCTTTGAACAAGTTATAGAGATGCAATCCAAAGATCCAGAAATATAGTGTGCCATATTGTATCATTGCTTAACTGTCTTGTTCAATCTCATTGTTTAAAAATGTACAAGATGAACCTACACATGCGAGGGGAAATGCAAGCATCCAAATAGAATAAAAAATTGAGAGATATTTAAACTCCGTATGTTTTTCTTTTTTATTACACCTGTACGGTTGTTTTAAAATTTTTACAGATAATTATTTTAATTTTTCTACATCTTCTACGGAGTAGATTTTTTGTGAGTATAACATTAATATAAACTTACTATAAACTTTATTTGAATTGTATATAAACTTTATATATAAATTTAAACAATTGTATGTATAAATTTATATATATTTTTATGAATTTCAACTTAATATAAACTTTTAACTAATATATATTATGTTGTTATATTTTTAAATATTTTATAAAGATTAAATTTTATATAAATTTTTTATTATTTTAAATTAAATATCAACTTTATGTAAATTTTATATCAATTGTATACACTTCAAAACTGAAATATATTTGTAATTTAATAAGTAAACGTGTAATTTTTTTTAAAAAGTCACTAGTTTGTGAATAAAGAATAAAAATAAGGTATATAAAAAATGACCGAAAAAATTATACTAGCTATAACAATGGTTGCACACACTTTTGATTCATCAATTGAATCTTCTAAAAAGACATCAATTAGAAGTCATAACACAAATTGACTAACTACATGATATTGACTAACAGTTGACATTAGAGAACCAAATAACATGACTACATGAAACTCTTGCTTTAAAAGAGTCATAAAATTCTGAGATGACGATATGATACATAGTTATCGAAAAACAACTACCAAAAAGTCTAAAAAATAATGTTGTTTAAATTTGTCAAAATCCAGATTTTGATTTAACAAGTCCAACCTCTAAATGAAATCTCTTTGTAACTGTTGGGGCTTATTTTTGCGAGGGCGATTCGCTAGGGATGTGCGTACGTGTATTTAAATGACCGCGAGTTCAAAAGGTGGTGGTTGGTCCGTACTGCTTGAAGTGATTTCAGGACTTTCAGGGGTGAAAATGACCTAAATTAAGTTAACACCACTCTTATAGTGCCGAAAGCAATAACTAAAGTAAATTGCATAAAACAATAAGGGAATAAAGTTTAAGTTAACCTACTCCTAGTGCAGAAACATAAACTGCGAGAAGTAAATGGACAGAAAGTAAATTGCTTGAAGTAAAATATAAGACTATAATTCATTTACAGAAGACATTCTTAAGTTCTCAAGATTCTCTTCGGCACTTTTGATGAGTGAAACAAAACTAAACTAAAACTTGACTAAAAGCTATACTAAGTAAAACTGAAAAACGACAAGTAAATGCAAAGTGTGTGATGTGGGAACCTGTTCTTTTCTTTTTCCTTCTATTTATAGGCTCCTGAAGTAGTTATCCATACACCATGACAGTTGAGCAGTTTTCCATGATCGTGGAGAGACTCCCCTTTGAATCCCACGTTTTCAGCAACTGCCGATGAATGTGGGAAGTTTACGTGGGAAGTTGGTTATGCCTTCAAATTTCATCTTCACGCGCTACTAACTGTCTACGACAAACTCCTCGAACTGATGACATGACATGCACATATGACATGCAATCCAATGACGTGACATGTTGGCTAATCGATGCTTGCTTCCACTGACTCTCGTATCCCTTCGCGATACCATTTTAGCATTGTTTGTTCTCGCCCGCTCTCTGTCGCTTCAGTCTTCACGTCGTCGCGAATCTCTGCAATCCCTATCTCTATAGGAATTTCATGCCTCGACCACAAAACCTGACCCAGTTAATCGAGGGGTTAACAGTAACAAAACCATAAAAGATGAAATTCGTCAATCCCTAAATAAAATCTGTCTACCAAAAAACCACAAAAGATAAAATTCTATCAAACATTTTTTAATCAATAATTTTAACACATTTCAGCAGACAGTTCTAACATTCAGTAAAACTCAATATTATTTGGACAATTTTATATTAAAAATTGTTTTAATGACTTGCACAGTAAGTAGAAATAAAAACACTAAAAAAATTATATTCTCATTCACTTTTTTAGGCAGGTCATGTAAAAAAAAAAGGAAAAAATCAAAGAAACAACGTCGTTTCCTAATAAACCCTACGCACAGCTGAGTTCCTCCTTCTCCGACGCAACTTTTCATCTCACCGTCGCCGTCGACTTTTAATGGCCATCACTTCACTGAGGCTCCTCCCGAGGAAGGGGTTAACGGCCGCTCATCCCGCTAACCCATTGCCTCCGTTCCTGGTCATGTGTACATTTTTGCAGCTTTATTTTGATTTGCTTCTCCATGTTGAACTTGTATTAGTATTCTATTGTAGAACTATGGTTTTTTAAATACGATTATATTTATTTCCTGTAAAGATGAAAGGTGTGAATGGTGAATGCTAATTGAATCAGATTAATTTGTTGATGATAGTTTTTTTTTTCACATTGTTGGAGTTTGAACTGAAGGTTGTTGATATTTGCAGTATCATTGTCAGCAAGTTCGAGGCATTCGCATTGGTAACGCAGAGATCCCAAGTGAGAAGCCGCTGAGGTTTGCCCTCCAGCAAATCCATGGGATTGGTCTTCAAAGAGCTTGCCAAATCCTCGCTGACTTGAGCATAGTGAATAAACGCACGCGAGAATTGACGGGCTTGGAGCTTAATTCTCTTAGAGAGGAGGTCAATAAGTACTTGATTGGTGAAGATCTGGTAATCTCGATTGCTTTCTATATGCATTTGGTCTTGTTCAAATTGAACTATTAACATAATTTAGTTACTCTTTTGGCGCTTTAGAAACGTGTCGTCCATCAGGATGTCCAGAGAATGATAGACATGAAAAGTTACAGAGGGATAAGACATATGGACTCGTTACCTTGCAGGGGACAGCGAACTAGTACTAATGCTCGCACCAGGAAGGGTGAGTAAACACAGAGATGTTGATTAGTCTGATTAATAATGGTTCTTTTCTGTATTTGTATTAATGATTGTGTGGACTTCTCATTTAATTGAATTTGGCTTCTCCCATTGTTTTTGGTGATTTGTGCTTCCTTTCATGTTCTTGGTGATTTGTGCTTCCTTTCTGGGGCGTCTTATTGTCGTATTGCCTCTTAAATATTTCTTGTTGATTCATAGTTCTTTTGCCTTATATTTCAGAACACCGGAGGTGAGCATTCTGGTAAAACTATCAAGACTGCCCGAGTGATCGAAGAATGTAAGTGAAGTGAAATGAATGAACAGAGTGCGCAACATTCTTTTGCATATTGCTTTAAATTCCATGGCAGACATGATTTTTTATCTTTTAATCTCATGTGGGGATTAACCACTCAATTTGACAAACTTACTCGTTGACTTGGTTTTTCTCGTCTTTAAAATTGCATGCCACTGCTAGATGACTAGATTATGAACTATCCTATGCTCTGTATTCAAGATTGTGAGTTGTGTCCCTTTCTGAAAATAAGATTTCTAGGTGATGAAGAACTATATGCTTGAAGAGTTGAGGTAATGAATGAACAGCTATAATAGATCAGAGTAATCTAGTCATCTAGCATTGATATTTGTCTTCTTCGCTTTGATTTGAGAATCAATTTTGGTTGGGTATTTGGACTAGAATTCAAGGGAACTGCTCTTATCTACTTATGGTTTAGTTGATCATGGTTTAGTTTGAACTCGATGTACATTTAGACCTACTGTACTTTGGTTTTATTCAATTATGTTGCGTTCCAGGTGAGGAACGACGACATAAAAAGAGA
>CANYCX010858813.1:0-13796 GCA_948193385.1 Breynia disticha f. nivosa
AAATCTGAACAAACAAGCGAGGAAAATGAAGAGAGAGCACCAAGATAGTTGTGGGTATGGCAGTGCGAGCACGAAACCCGAATCTTCGTCAATGGGTGGAAAAGCTAAAGTGTGGGAAGATGAACAAGAGCATGGCGTGGATGAACTGCTTGCTGTTATGGGTTACAAAGTTAGGTCTTCTGACATGGCTGATGTTGCTCAAAAGCTGGAGCAACTCGAGATGGTAATGGGTCAAGATGATAGTGCTTCGCAACTTGCTTATGATACTATTCACTATAATCCGTCAGATCTCTCTGGCTGGGTTCAGAGTATGCTCTCTGAACTCAACACCGCACCTACTACTTCTCTTCTTGATCTCTCCAACCAAGATTCGTTTCTGGGTTCCTCCTCTACTGTTACCTCCATTGATTTCTCCTCTGACTCGAGGTTTTTCGCTGATGATTCTGAGTATGATCTAAGGGCTATTCCTGGAGTTGCGGCGTACCCTCAACATCAAATCCAGGTTGAGAATGAAAGCAACACGAGAAAGCGGATTAGAACCTCCAATGGTTCTATTAACTCAGCGCCACCCGCAGTATTAACACCATCTAATTCTTCATCGGGAATTCAGCTTTCTGGGGAGGCGTGTAGGGCTGTTGTAATGGTAGATTCCCAGGAGGCAGGGGTTCGTCTTGTTCACTCGCTTCTGGCTTGTGCCGAAGCAGTTCAACAGGAGAATTTGAAGCTAGCGGATGCTCTGGTGAAGCACATAGGAATACTTGCCGCCTCCCAGGCCGGAGCTATGAGGAAAGTTGCGACTTACTTTGCTGAAGCACTTGCCCGTCGGATTTACAAAGTCTACCCACAAGATTGTCTCGATCCATCGTATACCGACACTCTGGAGATGCATTTCTACGAGACCTGTCCCTACCTCAAGTTCGCTCACTTTACGGCTAATCAGGCAATCCTTGAAGCCTTTGCAACTGCGAGTCGTGTTCACGTCATTGATTTCGGTCTCAAACAAGGCATGCAGTGGCCTGCTCTTATGCAAGCCTTAGCTTTACGCCCTGGCGGTCCACCGGCGTTTCGTTTAACCGGAATTGGACCGCCACAGCCTAATAATGCTGACACTCTGCAGCAAGTTGGTTGGAAGTTAGCAGAATTGGCTGAAACTATTGGGGTCGAATTTGAATTTCGTGGCTTTGTTGCGAATAGTTTAGCAGATCTTGATGCTGATATGTTGGAGCTTCGACCTCCTGAGGTCGAAGCTGTCGCTGTTAACTCTGTTTTCGAGCTTCATCGTCTCTTGGCTCGACCCGGCGGTATGGATAAAGTTCTTGCTTCCATTCAAGCCATGAAACCTAAGATTGTTACAATTGTTGAACAAGAAGCTAATCACAACGGTTTGGTCTTCCTGGACCGATTCACCGAAGCTTTGCATTATTACTCCAGTTTGTTCGATTCCTTGGAGGGTTCATCTGGGTTAGTTCCACCGAGTCAGGATTTGGTAATGTCCGAGTTGTATTTAGGCAGGCAGATTTGCAATGTATTGGCTTGTGAAGGTGCGGACCGGGTCGAGAGACATGAGAACTTGGCTCAATGGAGGACAAGGTTTAACTCAGCCGGATTCGACTCAGTTCATCTGGGTTCGAATGCTTTTAAGCAAGCCAGCATGTTATTGGCGCTTTTTTCCGGCGGAGATGGGTATAGGGTGGAGGAGAACAATGGATGCTTAATGCTAGGGTGGCATACTAGGCCACTTATTGCAACCTCAGCATGGCAACCCGCCATGGTTAAGTCGTGACTGAAAGCTTCAAACTTGATTTGGGGAATGAGAAAGAGGTGAAAATGTGAGTTGAGAGGGGATGGTATAGAGAAGTGGGTTGAAGTTGAATGAATCCAAGTGTGTAATCTTAGTTGAGTAGTAATTTCATTTCATAAGTCCTCTTTTGTTTAATTTCTTTTTGGGCACTTTTAATGTCGTTGTTTTAACTTGGTTGAAAGACCCTTTCAATAAATTTGGTAGATTTAATTTTGTTCATAACGTTTTAATTCCTTGTGTTAAAACAGATCTGTAAGTAAAATCTAAGCTTGTTAAAATTGTATGTGCACACATCGGGTGCGTTGACAATTCAGTCTTATGTGAGGTTCAATTTGGTATGACGCTAATATCGAATTTCAGCAGAACCGCTCTCGTCTCTCTCCGATCTCGGATTAATGGTCATGGAGGGGCGGGAACGGTGGGTGGTTTTGTAAGAGTTTGTTGAAGTAAAGGCGTAGTCATACCTTACTAAATAAGGCGAAACACAAACCGATTATTACGTTTTTTCTCTCTTTTGTCAAAATAATGCAATCCATTTCTTCATTTCTCAATAATTCAATCGTTGGAGCTATTATTTTTTTTCGTCTTTTATCCAGAAATAGAAAATGTAAATAAATCTTTTCCCTTTGCTCTTTAAATATCTCAACTAATAAACTTATTCAACAAGTGATATTGGGAAGGCATGTTATGTTACATGATCTTGTTAATTAAAGTTATATCAATTCTTGGGGTTAGAATAGAATAGAGTTAAATTTGATAATTGTGTACTTTGTTTATTGTTTTTATATAAAAATCTTCTCATCCAAGAAATCTCCTTAAAGTTTGTTATTTTTTTTTTTTGCGGTTATGAATTTATATTCATAAAATGAGAAGTTATGAATTTATATTCATAGCTCACTTAGTGAAGAAAATATTAGGATTGTTGGTAGAATTATATTTCTTCTTTCAACAGAAAAATCAAAACATGATTTGATTGATACAACAAAGAAGCAGTTTTAACAACTAAGGGATGATGGATGAGAGAATTTAGTTGAAGATAAACGATATTTTCATTATTAATATGAAAGATAAGGTTACTTATCGTCTTCGATCATAGAATGCTCCAACATATTATCATTATTACCATGTTGAAATCTTTTATCATATACAAATCTTATAGTTTTATCATTTAAACATTTTTCTAATATAATCCTTTTTATTAAAGTTTTTGTTTTAATAATTGTTAGGTTATTGATCCTAATATGAAAGATAAACGATCGTTTCACTAAAGCAAATAGTGAGTTATTGATGTGCATATCATGCCTCGTTCCTAGAAATTCATTTTGAAATTTAACCATTTGAGACTACTTCGACTAGTTGAACTGTATCTAAAAGATTTCTCTTTGTCAAATTTCAATGAAGCTCAAAGATCAACCGAAGACTTACATAATGGTTGTCAAATTTTAAGAAGATGATTGAGTTAGATTATCGTCGTGTATTTCATTTTGGTTATCGATTAATTGAGTTGACATTGGTTTTGAAAGAGCCTTCTCTGCTATGAAAATCATCAAAACTGATATGCGCAACAAAATTAAAGATAAATATCTCAACGATTGTGTGGTGTGCTATGTAGAGAAGGAAATTTTTCTTGAAATTAAAAATAAAGTCTTTATGACTCATTTTCAAAATATGAAAAATCGTAAAAAAAATTTAACGCCTTTGCAATGTAAAGATTAGTGTTTATATTATGTATAATTTGATTATGTATTTGAACACTATTAAACCTTTATTATATTTAATGTTTTATCAAAAAATTATCCATAATTTACTCCTAGATCGATCAATAGTTCCATTTAGAAATCATCGTATAAATAGCAGCATAAAACTTTGGTGCAAAATAATGAGAATGTCAAAATAATTCGAAACACAATGATCTCAATTCGTGTGGGTTTCTTGATGTAGGCATTCTTATAATGCAATGTGAAATTCATTTCACAGAAGACATTTGATTTTAATATTTTAATTTTCTCTCTAATTTTTCTGTTTTGTTTAATTATACAAAACTAAAGATATATTTTTGGTTATTGAAATTGCATGGCCTGCAAAATATTTTAGTAGCTTTGATGTTCATTTCCCATCTTTTTCTTTTTCTAATTGCATGGCCTGCATATTTGGACTACTCTCTTAAATATTTGCCGTGTTACGTAAGCATCATCAAAGCCTTGTTCCTTTTATTCAATATTTTCAAAATTGAACCGATTATCGAATTGAAATAAGGACTAAATGATTGATTTATCGGTTGAAGTGATGGTTCATTTGTCGAACTAATAATTTAAAAATAAAATACATAAATATATAAAATTATTTAATTTTTAATTTCTTTTTTAATACTCAAAACCAATGTGGTTCATCAGTTCACCGGTTAAATCGATCATTTTGTTGATTTTTCACCAATTTAATACAGTTGCATTTGCAAACTGGTTCAAATGGTAAAGTTAGGCCGAATCAGTGGTCACTTTACCGATTCAATCGACAAATTCAGTTTTGTTTCTTGCTCTTCTCAGTTAAAAAACAAAGAAGGGGCATGGTTAGTTTAGAAAAACTTTAATTATTATTTTAAAAAAAAGATAAAAAATGCAGATAAAAATAAAAAGTGGTTGAAAAAAATAATTTTATGAAAAAAAGCTTTACTAAAAAAGTTCAAACAAGTGATTATCTCATGTTTTTATAAAATAAAAAAAAATATAATTTAAAACTGAAAATTATTTTTTAAACTAACAATCTGTCTTTTATTTGTTGGCAAACAATTTTTATTGTTTAATTTCTCAATAGCATTCGTTTATATAAATCAAGGGGACAGAAGGGTGACTTGTAGGGTAGGCAATTGTAGGAGAAAAGTATGCATTATGACTAAAATGAATTGGAAAAATAAAATATATACCAATCATAAATTTCGATTTCCTTTTTTTCTCGTACCAATCAAACTATTTTTTTAAAATATTAGATTTTTAAAAATTATACCATAAAATGCTAATTATATATAATAATAGAACCTCTATAAACATTTGTTCATTAAAGGAAATTCTTAAACGATACGTAAAATTACAAAAACTTTAAAGTAATAAAAGTAATAGGAATGCTCATAAACATACATTGTAATTACGATGCATTCTTAGAGGCATGCAAACATATAACATTGAACAAATTAAAGACGTAAATTCAAACTAACGATAAGATACGAGACAATAACCTAATGCTTGGAATTCAGAACGATTTTGACTTATCATTCTACATACAACTCAAGAAGAAGAAAATGAACGTCATGAAATACCGGTGAAAAGTATTGTGTAAGTATTGTTGAGCTTGATGGTGAGATAGAAGAGGACAAGTGAAGATAAGAGAGTTGAAGTTAGTAAATGTTTTTGACACAAAATAATTGTTCAAGTGTTTGGAAGATTTGAAGTAATCTAATTCTACAGAAATGGGAATTGATTGGTTTGTGGTGGATTACTCCATAATAAGATGGGCAGACATTTTTAAGGTGTTGGAGAGACAAGCTTCTCTGTTTGATCTTGACATCCTCCATCAACACCAACAACCACTATCCTTATCTTTTCAAAGACTTTTATTACTTTAAGAGAGGATTTTAATAAACCATGACTGTCAGATATAGTAAAAATAAATATGAATCTTTGATCTATTTTGTAAAGTTAAAGGTTCAAATTTATTTTTATTGTATTTGACGATCTTCATTTACCGTCTCATTCGATCCATTTAACAAAAGATTCGTATTAAAATTCAGCCATCTTTTCTTCCATTTTCTTCTGTCATGCATCTATTTCCAACTCCTCACTTTCAACAAGTTATTAGGTATCCAACTTTACTTTTTTTTATGCTTAATTTTTTTCACAAAATAATATTGTTCTACATAATTTGTTGATTAATTTTGCCAATCACATAGACAAAAGAAAGACAAGAGAGCGTAACCTCTCTTACCGTGCATTTTTCTATATTATCGTTCATTTTATCATCTCTTCTTATGCTATTTTTAATTCGTTTAGATTTATAAAAATTTTTAAATTCACCATTGTGATAATGGAATATGCCTCCTGAAATTGTTAAAAAATTATTCATAAAAATTGTATAAATGTATATAGTAAAATTAATTTGAGTTGAACCTATTAATTGTGTTGCTTTCAAATCATTAGAGGTCACTTTTATCAACGACAGTCCAACTTAATTCTTTATAGTAATGATTTGAAGTCAATTTTAATTGAAAATAACCCTTTTCATTCATTCCTCCACTGTACGAATGACGGCAAGCACTGCATCAACTTTTATTTCTAACAAATATAAAAATATTATATTTTTTCCCTTTTTTAATAATATTAAAGTAATATATAGTTGACATTACCATATCCGAAAACAATGAGTAATTATACATAATTTTTTAGAAATAAAAATATAATAATAAAATGTCAAAAAGATTCAGAAGTCTTATTTATAACAAAATTACAATATATTTTAAGCACTTCTTCTTATATCTCAATATAATAAAATTTTGTTTAAATAAGTAAAGCCTCACTTTGTTTATAACATCAAATTTCTCAAAAAAAATCCTAAAAATTAAATTAACAAGAAATATAATAAATGTTGTATGATTCAAATTATATTTTCTGAAAAGTTGATAATATTTATTGGCTTTCAAAATTAAAATTAATGTTTACATAATTGTTTTCTTCAATGAACAATTATATATTTTACGAGAAAAATTCAAGCATAACATTATAAAAGAGATTCAACTTTTTAACTTCCTAAGAAATTGCGGTCAAATATGTAACTAAGTAAGATATATTTATCTACTTTCGTAGAAATTCAACTTCTGCTTTTTACTTACTGAAGAAACATGCTATATACAGTAATAGTTGCCGCAGATGTTCCAGCTACTCGACAATCAGCAAGTTGTTCTCCGTCAATCCTTCGCCGACGGTTGGATATTCCGGGGATAAATGCCATTCTCCATCCACTAAGAACTTGACTTCGTATCTTACCACATTAAAAGCATTATGACTTAGAAATAAGAACAAGGTAACCCATTAATTCGGATTTCTGAAGAACAGTGCTAACCTTCCAGGTCTGAGCATCATTGTAGCTGTGAACTTGGTGAAAGAGCCATCATACTCCGGCGATAAATGCTCCCCCAGACTCCAACCATCAAAACTTCCCATAACTTGAACACTCTGATACAAGAACAACCTCAAAAAATTAAAGAAAGTATCATAGATTTTGCAGGCCCTATCATGTGAGATTCAAACCCAAAACTAGTATCCTAAGATAGTGTTTGTTAAATTAATGCTTAAGATAAAGTCTAAATGCATTCAAAAAATATTTTTCAACTGTTTGTTATTCTTGCTAGGATGGTGAGAGAGTAAGAAAAGCAAGAGATTCATTCATATAATATTACTTCAGAAGTTTATTTTGGCTTAATGTCAAGATAGTCATCTCATATATTGCAAAAGCAACTTTTTTCATGTGAGTTAAATATTTTAACAAACTTGGAAAGATTGAAGCCCGTCACTGCCCATTTCCTAGAAGCTATAATAATGTGGAAAAATGTTCAATGAGCTATTATATAGCTATTTTTCTTGCGAGCTTACTTACCTCTGCCATTCCGCACCAGAATAGCGTGACTTCCTTGGATTCTGCAGCATCTACATCCTTTATTTGTCCCTTCAATTTTTCATGTACAGCTTCAAAAACCAGAAACAAAAATGAATCAGATTTTGTCAGGAAACAAATACACAATCATTCCTAAAGAGAGAGCCAAAAGATTACTCTAAAATTTGCAAATCTCAGGATGAACATCTCAACAAATAAACTCATGCAAACTCGCAATACAGAGTCCACAAATTGGCCTTCCGAAACACATTACCATATATCAGATTCATTTTTTTTGGGCCACCAAACACCAAAAAAAAAAACAAAGGAGAGAACACAATGACAAAAATTAATTTGACTACAAATGAGAAAAATAAGAAACTTCTATCATGAGTCCAGTGATGGTATTATGATCACTTGTTTACTATTAACCGTGTTTATCAATTATCATATCAGTGGTGAAAATCTATCCACTCAATATTTGTCAAATGTCTCTGCAGAAAAAGTAGCTGTACCTTCTAAGCGTGAAAGAAGGATGGATTGAATGTACTTCCCATTTATCTTTCGTGTACTCTCCGGAATCTCAGATTGAGCAATTTCCTCTGCCAGTGAAGTTAAAGCCTGCCAATCGTAGAGTTAAGAGGTTGAAAGACTGCTCAAATGCATATGGCCATGGGGAGAATATAATATAATGTTTCCAGAAGAAAAATATTTATCCCACATCAGTGTACTAAAACCATTTTATTCTACTAAGTTCTACAAAGAAACATTAATATGGGGATATCTGTTTCATTTGCAACACTAAACTATACATTTCAGATGTAGAACTTGAAATGTCCTAACAGCGACAGTTGTTTCACTACCATGCAGTTGAGATACTCTTTAATGTTCCAAGAGACCAATACTTATTGAGCCAATCTTTGCCAGTTTCATTTTCGTTTCTAATTCATACCAAGAAAAGTCACCCCTTATTAAATTCGGTCCTAAAAATTGATGATACTCTTAAATGTTCAAAGATATCAAATGTTATTCTGCCTCTCTTCAGTCAATTTCTGTCCCTTTCTACTTCATACCAAGAAAAGTCATCCTTTACCAACTTTAGTCCTAGAAATGGAGATTCTTTCCCTGGCCTGAACTTTACTTGAGAATATCACATTTCTGAGTAGATTACTTTACTGCTTATTCCATTACTTGACTCACCAGGAGATGAACCAATAAACGAAGGTTTATAGTGCAGTCACATTTTAGTTGCAATGTTGAGATTCATGTGGTAGCCGACTCTAAGCAAGATCTCTGATGTGATTAGAGGATTTAATGGACACAATAAGTTAAGGATCTGGGATATTCTCAAACTTATGGTAAAATGGAAACTCAAGCTGCTGAAAGTAAAACATGCTATATATTGCACAAATATGTAACTTTGTGTAGAAAATGAATGTCCAGTTGCTCCAATATTCGAAATCACCAAACCTTTCACAATAATGTCAATATTCAAGAATGCATGGCCAAGTTCTATTGGACTTGCAAATTGCATTGGTTAGACAAGAGAATGCTACAGCTGGGTGTGTGATTTTAGGTATACGTGGGGACACCACATGAAGAATTCGAGAAATTGATCCAATCAGGAAGAATAAGGAAGAAAAAACCAGATAAAAGTTTTAGAATAATTATGACAGCCTGAAAGTTCAAAATTGTGAGAAAGAAAATGTAACCTGAATCTCAAGTTCCATTGCAGCTAGCTCACTCTTGAAGTTTAACAACGCATCCTCCTTAGCATAAATCTGCCATGGATAAAACAAGAATTTGATCACAGAACAACCTCTTACCACAACAGAAATCTGTAAGTAATTTCTTCCAAAAATAAGTTCTATATTTCATGTTTCTCATGACTCTTGAGAGCATCTTAGAAAGACAAGGACCAAGGGAACTTTTTCATCAGATCTTTGTCAATAAATAAACAAGCACAGTCGCTGTGAGAGGATGTATCACCATTTTTGGATCAATTCTTACTATAGAAGTGTCCTTGATATAGACTTAATAAAACAGCAAATAATCTTGAGGCAATTAAGTACAATGTCCACCAGAAGAAAATTAACACACTTGACTTCAATTTAACAAGGCAATTTACCTGACTTGAACAATTGATGCTGCATTAACGAAAAAAGGTATATAGGGCATGGGGAAGAACTGACGGCTTAGCTATATAAGATTATCATAAATAGGATAGTTCCAGCTGAATGAAATAATATTTCTTATTAGATTTTTGAGAAGGAAGTTTAACAAAAAAAAAACAAAGAAAATGTGAGAAATTGAGAAACATGAAACTGTATCAGATTTTCACAAAGTGTCACAGTCACAACTTTCGACAGCATAAAAATTTAAACTTTACCTCTCGTTTCAGGAATCGATTCTGTTGATTGGCTTCACTAAGCTTTTTGACCAGGCTTGATCTTTCTGAATCAACCAACAAAGTCCTCAACTAATACGAATGCAAAAATCATCAGATTTAAATCCTAAATTCAATAAAACGAAGAACAGGAAGAGATGTTGATGGCAAAATAAAATATAGACTACTTTTATTAAATGAAAACTAAGCTCAATTTGCAATAAAGCCTCTATGCTAAATTCCAGTTCTGCATAAGAAAAATAAGAGCAATTTTGATGGAAAAATACAATCAGGCAGTATTGCAATTTGCACATAACATTAAAACAGATCAAATAAAACATGAGCTCACATCTTCACTAGTCAGAAGCTTCTCCTCTGATGAATCAGTAGATGAATCCTCTTCACCATCGGCAGAAGAAACTTCCGGCTGTGTTGGAAGAGATTCTCCAGTGTCAACGGACATGACATGCATTCTCCACCGTCTTCGCTTCATCAAATCCGTTGCAGCAGTTCTTAGACGAGAATGAGCTAGCCTTGACAAACCCATCTTAGCTTCGAAGCCAAGAGCAGTATGAGGAAACTTTTGGACGCATTTCCAATGTAGCAGGCTTCCACTCCATGAAAATATTGGTGTTTGTTTCCCTACACAATATCTACACAGCAACCAAAGAAAAACAACAGTGGAAAATCAAGATTGCTGCAAATTGAAACAATCCAACTAAAAGTATGTTGAGTAAGTGCATGTCTAACCTTGTAATGCCAATTTCCATGCTTCAACCTTTCGAAATTATTCTACAAAAGGAAAAAAAACTGACAAAAGCGTTCCAAAAATATGCATTCAACACAGAATTTTATCACTCAATTAAAAAAAATGATATGAAGTGATGGAGTGAAGTTAGTGTTAAAGGGTGTGAACAAAGTGGGAGTGAGGAGATTTACCAAAAGAGAAGATGCCACACTGCTTACCGAAATTCTAAACTGCACAGCGCTCATTTCTCAACCATCAAATTAAGTGGAAATCAATCATTTGAACTCCATGGTCCCTGGCCTTTACTCGTATTAACAACTACATCCTCATTCAATGTTTTTCTAGGTAAATTGGTTCCGACCCAATTTTGTCGGAAGTCAAGTCTAGTTCGATTAGAAATAAAACATAAGTGAAAATTTAACAAATTTTATACTTAAAGTTTATATATTGAGAAAATAACCACTAATTTTGTTAATTAAAAATATGGCAATTCAAACAATCTATATTTAAAAAATAGCCAACACATAACTAATTGAATATGAAGATAAAAGAGTAAAAAGTTATGCGGTCCCTGAGTAATCTCCTCATAATTTTCTGGTCCTCGAGTAATTAATATTCACTTTATCGGTCCTCGAGTAAGTGAAAAAACAACTGTCGTTAATCCTTCCGTTAAATTAAGCTAACAGAAAGGTTAAAATGTCATTCTTGCCTCTGTCACGTGTGTATTAATGAAGGACCGGTAAATTAAGCAAAAAGATTAGAGAGACCAGTAAATTATTTACTTCTTAATCTGTTAGCTTGATTTAACAGAAGGATTAACAGCAGTCATTTTTCAATTACTCAGGGACCGGTAAAGTGAATATTAATTACTCGAAGACTGAAAAATTATTAGGGTATTACTCAGGGACCGCATAGTTTTTTACCCAAGATAAAATTAAGCGTGATTTCTCATTCCTAAAATTTCTGTCAATTCAAAATTCCAAATCAAACAAAATTTTCCTTTCAAAAACCCACAATCGAAATAAAAAAAGTACCCAAATCAACACAATTATCAATTGCAAAAATCAAAAGACAATCAAAACGTTACTTTTTTTCTAAAATCAAAGAAAATCGATGAAGAAACATGTTTGAAGAAATCAGATAGTGTGCTTCAACCCAGGTATGAAATCAAGAAAAATTATTCTTATTGTTTGCAGCTTCAAGTCGATTTTCTATCAAAATTTCATAATCCTACCATTTTTTGGAATTTTCACAACGGAGATGAAATCTTAAAATTTTTGTTCTCCAAAGTTCACATTATCAAGTTCACATAAATATATATATATATATATATATATATATATATTTGATCGCACGTTCTAAGGTTCACAGAGGTTCACATGCACAAGTTCACAAAACATATAATCAACTTAAACACATGTTCACATGCACAAGTTCACAAAAAAACTCAATCACTTCACACTCGTTCTAAGGTTCACATGCTCAAATTCAAAAAAAATCCATTTAAAACACTCGTTCTAAGGTTCACAAACTAAAGTTCACAAAACACATAATCAACTTAATGCATTTTTTAAGGTTCACAGAGGTTCAAATAATCAAGTTCACAAAATAAAAAACTCAATTAGAGTACGCGTTCTAGGGTTTAAGTAAGTTCACAAAGATCAAGTTCACAAAGAATATACTCAATCACATTACAAAACGTTGTAAAATACACAGAAGTCACATGATCATGTTCTAAAAAAAATACTCAAAATGAGCACACGTTCTAAGGTTCACAGAAGTTCACATGATCAGGTTCACAAAAAAAATACTCAATCACATCTTAAATGTTCTAACGATTTTGCAGATAATTGATGAGAGAAAGTTGTGATGCAAAAAAACTAATGGATATGCACCAGTTGGAAGACTGGGATTCGGAAAAAAAGGAAACAGAATTTATGAGGAGTCGTTTCAAGTTTTTTTTGGGAGCAATTGCATGAAAATAGGAATGATAATTGTATGTTTGATTTTCAAATTTAAGCATCAAATAAGGAGAAGATATGATTGAGCTATTTTCGTAATATACAAATATTAAAATGACATAAATATAAAATGAATATAAACTATTGTCATAATCATAATTAACAAAACTATGGTGCCATATCTTAAAAAGTAAAGTTAAAACGTGACATCCTGGGTAATTACCTGAAAAGACAAGGGGTGTTTGTTAACATTAATTAAGGGCTTGTTTGATAATACCAATTAAGTACTTAATTTAAAATATTAAGCACTTAATTATTTTAAGTGCATTTGATAACACAAAAAGATAACTACTTAACTTAACTAATTAAGTCAAAAAATTACTTAATTTTATATGTCAAAATCTTTAACTTAATGTATTAAGTAATTAACTCTTCCACATTTTTTATTAATAAATTTATCTTAAAAACTAAAAAAAATTTCATAATAAAAATTATCCAAATATTAACAGATAAATTTCATCTATTTATTTGTAATATATTTTTTTTCACATACTTATGAATAAATATTAAGTTATGATTCTAAAAAATCAAAATATTAATTTTCTCACTTTTTTAATTATTTTATATATTTGAGATTTTGTATAAATTTCAAATAATAATTCATTTATTTTTAAGTTATATTTGTTAAATAACTAATTAAATTCAGCACTTAATTTTCAGTGTAATGCCTCCAATTTTTAAGAATTTTACGAAAATATAAATTATTTTGAAAAATGTGCGAATAAAATTTTCGTGAAATATAATTAAATAAATAATGGTAAGAAAGTATATAATAGGTTATGAAATTAAAAACGGGGTAAGTTATGATTTCCGGGAGAGAGAAAATTTTATAAGAAGGTATCAGGGGCAAAATGGTCAAATGGAAATATGTATATATGTTATACATAAGGAAAGATGACATCTTTTACTCTTCATTCCAAACACACACGTAAGAACCTCTCCAAAACCTAAACTAAAATTTCAAAAAACCTAACCAAGCTAGAATTCATCGAATTTTGGCGTTTGAAGGTCGTAGGATTGCATCACAAGTTTAATTCGGTAAGTTTTTACTAGTTGGAATTTGTAAATTTCGGTTTTGCTTATGGTTGAGTTTGGAGAGGTGATTTCTCATTGAATTTAAGTTGGAATTGAGTGAAAATTGGTTTGTTTGATTGGTATGGATGTGTAGTAACCTTGAGTATTGAATTTTGGGATTAAATTGTG
>CANYCX010859069.1:0-11523 GCA_948193385.1 Breynia disticha f. nivosa
TACTGGTAATTTATTACTCACGTGTATATGTGTTTATGGTGATTGTGTAGAGCGGCAGTAGCTGATGGACAGGACATTATTTTTATGGTGCTAAAAGGTGTGATACACGCGGTTAGGTCGGCTCCTAGTGAATTTTGGGAACTTTATACATTTGTATTTACATATCTATACTCATGATAGTATAGGTTTATTGCTTATGCTTTGTTTTAAATCAAAACCATTTGGTTCCGTATATTCACTCTTAATTTGTATTTTGGCTAACATTGGTCTGGTTTAATGAATGCATACATGTCTGCCTTTATATATTTACTGTGATTGATAACCTGTTTCTAAATTAAAAGGAAAAAAATAGGTGCAAATTTCAAGGTTTATTTCAAAAAAAAAAAGAGTTTTACAAAATTGGAGTTCACATTGAGTTTTATTTATAATGAAAAAATAATGGTCACAAATTGTTGTTATTTTTGTGCTAATTTTTTTTTTAGTTTTTCTTATTGATTTATATTATTTATAATAAGTTTTTTGGTTAAATTTTATGAGG
Organism: Breynia disticha f. nivosa; assembly: GCA_948193385.1. Lineage (NCBI taxonomy): Eukaryota > Viridiplantae > Streptophyta > Magnoliopsida > Malpighiales > Phyllanthaceae > Breynia > Breynia disticha. The sequence continues at coordinate 539 of CANYCX010859069.1, forward strand.
ATACCATTTTGCATTGTTTTTTCTTGCAAAAAAATTAAGTCATTTATGAAAAACTTCATTATTTATCCGATCTCGAAACAATTTTCTCCATTTCAAAATCTCTTATATTCTTCCCGTCCCGTCCTAAAATTTTGAGATGAAACGGGACGAAGATTTTTAACCTATGAAACGGATGTGAATCTTCAAAAATAAAATTTTTAAACTATGAAACAGAACAGGAGATTTGTAATTCCGTTTGGTGAGCACCCCTAACCTAAACCCTTAAACCCTCCACAATTTCCAACTGGAGAATTTATATTTTTTAAAAAACATATTATTTTAAAAAAAGCATGGAGCTTTTACTATTTTGTCTATGTTTTTAAAAAAAATTTCATAAACTCAAACAGAAACTTTGATGAATGTAAATGGAAAAAAAAAACTAACTTTAAATTAATTAAAAGAAAATGATACAACAATTCAAAACAGGATGACTATTGTGAGAAATCTCTAAATACAGAAAACCATCAATACAAGCAATTGGAACGTAAAACACAAAAGCATCATTTTAAATGCAAACACAGTTGAAAGAATGATTTGAGATTTCACGAAACCATAAAAGAGAACAACAGCCAATACACTACGCAAGAATTTGACAGAAAACAGAGCAGAATCAACTACACAACATATGATGCTGAGGCAGCATTACATTTGGAAAGACGTCTATGCTTTGAGAAAGAACAACACTTACTTTGATGTCAAGCCCTACTCGGAGTCATCGGAGGCTTCATCGGAAGTTACTTCTGACTCTTCTTCTGAATCATCATCGTATTCATCAATCTTAATTTTCGTATTGGCAGTCATTTTGCTTAAAGCAGCAGCTTTGCTAGCTCTTTGAGATCGGGCTCCGGTGGCAATACTGGTCTGAGCTAATGCAGGCGGTGTTTCTTCATCGGATGACGCTTCGTCTTCACACCTCACTCGTCTTCTCGAACGAGTCGCTCTTGTCGAACGTTGAGGGGCTGGTGTTTCTGGAAATGTGGTAGGACTATTGACATCCAAGTCGATGTCTAGCTCTAAACTCCCTTCATTAATTAACAAAACACAGAAAATAAATAAAAATGTCATCAAATGATTAAGAAAATAAGGCCAATTTCATTCAAGTAAATAGAATGTAAAGAAGTCTATGAAATGCCAACTTTAGGATACAAATGCCAACTTTATTACTAAAAGAAATTCCATGCCAAATCATAAACTGAGTAGTTAAACTTGTGCTTAGTTTTGATAACTATTTTTTTTTCTTCTAACCGAACTTTATTTATATGGGTTTCAGAATATATGCTATTCTAGCTTAAACATATATATGCTGCATAAACACATTATGTATATGTGCAAAATGAAACTAGTTTCTGGGAAAAGAGTTTACTCAAAATAATATTAGCTTGCTCTTGCGACAACTTCTCTTCTGGTTCCGGATCTAATGACTTGAGACGTCCGGACATTTGATTCAACTCCTTCAAAAGATCTTTCTCAGAGGATACAGACTCCGCCACCCGATTCAGAAGCAGCCTCATCAGCTTTATTTTGAGCTGTTCCGAAATTCTGAAACGAAGCTGGACAAGTATTTTACAAAGTGACGAAATATATGCCTTCTCCGCAGATGTCCTTTTACCATTAAAGCTTGCGACCTTTGAAAAACATAAAACCAACGTATTAAGAAGCTGAAAATAATGACAAAACTTGTATATTCATGCCTATGTTTATATAGTCAGGAAAATATTGTAACTTGTAAATTTCTCCTATCTAATGCTGGTCCTTCATTTTTCATCTTTAAACATCAAAGAGCTTACAAAGCATAATTCATTCGTGGGAACCTCATTGTTAAACGAGATCAGCAGAAATAATAAACCGAAGCAAGTTATTGTTTCCTTAAACTCTCTGGAAGCATCAGTCCTGAAAATTATACATTATGATCTTGGAGGAGAAATGAATTCCGCCGTCCGTATTCATGAAACCTTTTCCTTCTCAAATATTTAGTTGTAAAAATTTACCTCTGAAGCTATGCGCAGTGCCAGTGCCTCCTCACCACAGTCAAGTGAATCCTGTGCAAGGGCATCTGCAGTTTCCTTCGATTCTATGCTACCACTTTCAGCTGCAGCATCAGTTTGTTTAGCATATAAGGGTGCTTGCATCATCTGCAACATAAAACGAGATGCTTGCACTGCACGCTTCCGCAAATTAGACACCACAATTGCAGCGCCTCCAGCATTACCATTGATGCCAGGCCACATCGAGCGCATGACTGGAATGAAAGCCTTATACAGGCACTCCTGCAACAGGTTTAAAAGCATGTTTTAAACGATGAAATAAAGCTAAAGAGTCGTTAAGTTTACAGCCTGACAGTTGCTGCACCTCGGTAGTCCAATACTTGCCTTATGTTTAGCTGATAAAGAAGCGTAATGCTCAAAGAACACCGACAGACATTGTTTCAATCTGAAAAAAATAATAATAATAAAATGAAATAACTTAGATGCTCATGCTTGTAAGATGGTCAATAATAATGCAAGATCAAGCAAAATCCTACCTGATTGTATCTTTGCTTTCATTGCTAAAATACTGATTAATAAGCATGGCCAAGAGCGTAGGATGTGCAGTAGCTGAGATGCTCGGGTAGTTTTCACTGAGGAGAAGAATTTTAGCAAACCCCTCACCAAGAATAACTTCCACCGTCTCATCCTCAACATTTTCTAAGCATTGTTGTGAATCCCTTTGTTCAATGCCAGAATATAACAAATCAAGCCACCCAATGTTCAAATTACCATCAACGGTAGAGAAATCCTCAGTTGGGGAATTTCCATCTCGAGGAGGTGATTTATCATCCTTCCTCATTACTCTATCAATTTGTTGAGGGCCATGCCACAAGCCCAGATCTATGAATGCTTTGCATGCCATTGTGCTGACTGCAGCATGGCCCCTGGTGAACGAATGCCTCAGCTGATTCACTATTTCTTCACTTGGATTTCTCTCTAATAAACCAAAAAGACCTAGACACCGGACAGCAACTCTCTGCACATCAAAGTGTGTATGCCTTGCCTACAATGATAATTACCATAAAAGAAATCAACAATATGCTAAATTTGTTTTCTGCAATGACAAGTGAATACGATGCACAAGAGAAAAGTATAAGGGTTATATATTTTGCTATGCCTGTCAATAGTAGCATATCCAGTATTGCTGCACAAGGGCAGAAAGCCTATATGACCAAGTAAAACTATAGGCATTGACTTATGTTTATCAGAACTAAAAGCATTGATTTCTTGGTATTTCAAAGTTGCAGAGGTATTAATTAAATAATTGATAGATATATATGGTAAATAATAATGCCTAATCGATGAAAGAATGAAAAGGATTGACGTAGCAAAAGCTCGTTTCAGTGCAATATATGACACTCAATTGAACCAAACCAAGAACATCACAACAAAACCTATGCATACTAAAAGAGATCCAGATAAAAACATATCATTTTTCAATATGTCGGTTTAAACAGAGACAAACGTATGCCCTAGATCTCATGCAATTCAAGTTACTCATCAATTTATCATTCACATGCTGCAAACCAGCTAAATTTTCATGAATTCGGACCAGATATGAATAAGTGAATGCACAAAAAGGAAATCATGTGAAATATATGTATACCCCAGGAAGCAATAAAGAATGCAATATCTCAGTTGGTTCCATAGCTTTCCCTTCTAGCAAACGGAATGATTTTGAATTTTCCAAAAGCAGACCTGCAACAGAAAGACTGTGCATCCACTGCATGAAGTCTCCTGTTCTCTCCCTGCAAGGTCGGACAAGCTCTTCTAGGACCCTAATAACTACTTCCTCAAATTCACCATTAGCAGCATGCACCTTAATTGCCAAACTGGATACTGCATCAGCCCATTCTCTGTCACCACCAAGGTTTATACCATCTCCAATCACAATAATGTTGCCTTCATCATCTGTTTCATGGTCAAGGGGCTTGTGCAAAAGCTCCTGCACAAATGCACCAGCAACTTTCCTGCATGCAGCATCAGAAAAGTCGAGCATTGCACCAAGAAGCAGCAGCTGCCTTGATGCGAAGCGATAATTTGCTCCTGAAAATATGAACTTCAGTTTTAGCAATATAAAAGAGCGCAAAGTTACTTCACAGTATAAAGCCACACACCTGCATCAATATGAGCTTTGACCAAATTTACATAATCAAATGTGGTTGCGGGAAGTATCATTTCCAAAATGTCGTTGTTGTCAGAAGCTTCAGCAGCATAGACAGCCGCTTCAGTGCCCATTGTTCCAGCAGCATCAGATCCTTTTGTCTGTTCAGGAACGTATCAGAATAGGATCTAAAGACAAAAAGATGTGGTAACAAAAGAGCACAGCCATTATATCTAATCTGTATAAATCAAAAAACTTGGATCTTTACAAATTATACAGTGTTTGGTAAGAAATATATATTTGATTTCATTTTATTTGTAAATGAGAACAGATGAGGTGGCATGAAATCCACATGAATGTGTATTTCGAAATGAATTGACATGTTTGAAGTATTTACATTTGTAATGAATATTGTGCTTCGAATGAGCGGTGACCTCAATTAGTCTTACTCTTGGAAATATTTTATCGCACTGACATCAAACATAGTAGATTACAATGATACGCAAACAAGAGAACTACCATTATCTATGTTAGTTAACAGTAATAACAATGGATGAGTTTGGTAGAGTCAAGAGTGAATGGAAAACCACATGTTATTGGGATAACTACGCTCCAAAAACTAGCTTGAGGGGTGGGAGAGCCCAACCACATATACACTACACTTACACTCCCTATTTGTTCAATGTAGTATCTTATCAGATTTTATTCAAAAACAATTCATAAAAAAGCGCCAAAGATCAGGGTCATCAAAACTCTTTAGAAATAGTTATGAAGAAAAGTTCAATGACGGCATCCTCTCCCCGTTCTTCCCCATTCCCCAAAACCACAAACACATACAACAAAAAATATAAAGAAAAGGAATTACAAGTAAAAAAAAAGGAAAACAAGGAGGAAGAAATGAATGGCTATAGAGAATATATCCGTTTATGAAAAGGGATAAAGCATGAAATGAACTTACTTGTGCTTCAGATTGGAAATGCCTACACAATGCCTTCCAATAAAGAGCAATCTCCGGTTCCATAAGATGGATGTTTGTGGGGTTTTCCTCAGATTCTACAGGTCATAGACAAAAATAATTCATATTATTGGAGTGAGCCTGAAAAGTTTATGTCTTTCCCAAATGGCTGAACAATTTACTTTAAAATATTAGGTAGATTTGGACAATTGGACCACTCCACAAGAATAATAATGAGAATGAGCGACCACAGAAGCACTAGAATAGAACATTTCCTTCCATGGCATGGGATTAGCTATCGATCCTTATGATACACGCGTTCAAGTTTTGCAGAATAATAATGCAGACTGCATTTTAAAGAGCCAAAATATTAAGATTTTGTACGGTAAATATGAGGAAAAAGAAACATGAAACAAAACTGTTTGCAGAATTTAAGATATTCTAACCATGCTTAACTTAAGAAAATAATATATCTTACATTCCCAAAATCATCAGCCTGATTAGATTAAGTTAAAGACTGTCAATGGAAAAAAAAAATTGTCCATTGAAAAGTTAATCTTACAAATAAAATTTTTAAACACCTCACCTATATATTGATGATACAAGAACTTTCTCAAGTAAGTTCAATGAACTGGCAATCAATTAATTAAACATTGATCACAAACAATAATACAATTCTGCTAACCTTTATTCCCACAAGTTGATGATATGTACTGCCTAATACTTTGATCTCCATGTAAATTAACTAAGCCTTCTTTCAGCAAAGAGGCCATAACAGATTCTCCGACAGATTCATAAGTTTCAACATCAAGATATTTAAGAAGCTCAACAGGATCATTGTTGCAGCACTTGGAAAGCCACTCATCCTTCAGCAATTTCAAACATTCTTTTGAAACAGCAGCAGAACGATCTGCCAATCCTCTTTGAAGAATCAGAGCTCTTTGCTTTATGCTGGAGAGAAAAAGGAAAAACTTGCAAAAAATTGATTATGTATTTCCTACATATGTAAATCTATGATTGGAGAAATTCCACAGCAGAAACTATTTTCGTCTTGCAATTAATAAGAAAAACGGAGAAAGCAACATGATATTATTTACTTCAATAAAAATAATTGCTATATTTTGGAAGAAGCCAAGAGAAATGAAGAAAAACAAAATCCATAAGTTGATGATTCACCTGAGACTTTGAAGGGGAAATTTACTTGCTAGGACACAATATGCAGCTTTGCGAACTGATTCACTTACATCCATTGTGCAATCAATGACAACTTGCGAGGTTGTACTTGAAGGGGGCAAAGCTAACACTATAGTCTTCCGAACATCCTGCAAACATCCGACGTTTTTCAGCTAAGATATATTATATTTCATGGGAGGCGTAAATATTACATCCTCAGGTAATATCAAATAGGCATCAAACTAAGTTGTTGAAAATGGCAGGATATTTGTATCGAAATCATCAGATAATCCACTAAATACCTTGGATTCGTACAAAAAGATATCTCATTTCTCGGTGTTAAGTAAAAAAAAATTTATGGGCATTTCCAATGGTTAGCTTGGCAGGACAATAACCATGCCAATTCATAAACATTCCAATTACAGCAATTGCAAAGTTAATGACAGTAAAAAGTAAACATCTATTATCTAAAATTTTGGTACATTTTTTCTTAAAAATTATTTTTTGGCGGTGTGGTCACCAACAGTTTTATCAAAGAAATAAGTTTTTTTTTTATATTTAGGCTTTAAAAGCGCAAGGTTTGTGATTGAAACATAAATACTGTTCAAAACAAAATGAAAATTAGACAAATCAAATTTACTGTGAAGCAGCAGAGACACTTACCACATTCTGCTCCAGAGATAAGACCTCCAGAAACAATTCAAGAACATCACTATTCTCAGCATCATTGGCAAATCGCGAAAGAGCTCTCACTGCATATGCTCTAACAATTGGAACTTTATCCATCACTCTCGTCTTCATTCCTTCTATCACTTCATCCCACATCTCATCACTTACTTCCGCATCATCTGGCAACCGCATTATAATCTACCAAAAAACATCAACAAAATCTCACAAATTAAAGCAACAAAAACAAACCTACAGACCAGCTTCTGGGTTCAATCTTGGCACAACCAACTATCAAAAACAATTAGAAGCAACATAAAAAAAAGAAGTATAATCTTCAGAAACCAACAGAATTTTCTCAAAATTTATGCGAACTTCTTGGTTCGAATGCAATGAAAAGCAAAACCATACAAAAAAAAAAACAGAAGCAACAAAAATTGATAATAATACGAAATTGGATATCGTGACACCTAAAATACCTTGAAAATTTCTTAAACTATGAGCAAGAAGTAAAGAAAGACTTGTAAGCCAAATTCCAGGTTCAAATTTCGTAACAATGAATAATCAAAAATCAGTTGAAGCAACCATCGAAAACCATTATCGTCAACAAAATAGAGGACTATGAAAGAAAATTTGACGCCCAAAACTGGTAAATACCTCTGAAATGAACTGACAAGCGCGAAACCTGACGGTCTTATTGGAGGCCAAAGCAGCATTTAAAAGGAAATTGAAGAATTGATGAAGGAATTGATCGCAATGGGCAGTGGCAAATGCGGAGACAAAGCGGACAATGCGGTCGGAGGAAGCGGTACGGCGTTGAGCGAGGAAGAGAGGGGTTAGGGTTTTAAAGAAGGCGGAGGAGAAGTGAGAATCTGATCGGAGAGTGGAGAGCTCTTTGAGTTTCCGAATGTGTATGGCGTTTGATGCCTTGGATTCGTTTAGGATTTTGGAGATTTTTGCTGCAAGTAGTTGGAAGTGGTGTTTCGTGTCGGATTCCATTGCTGGCATTGCTTGTGTGTGTTGGGTTGGTTTTGGCAAGGAGAGAAGTAAATTCTACTCACTGCTCGACTGTGTTTGAATTTGGGGGATTTTTGAATTCGAGCGGGAAAGTCGTTTAGATCTTGTAATAATAATTATATACTGTAAGCTGCTAGTAGACATGGTCGTGCTTCATTAACAGCCGATTATGATTTATAAATTGACTATTACGGTTTAGATACGGTTTATAAGCTAGTTGTCGGAGTCAATGATCGAACTTTGCATCCACGGACAAAGGGTTAAATGCTTTAAGTTTTAACTTAACTAAATCAAACACAATAATTGTTTAACAAATAATTAAGCGCAAGTGAACATGTTTTCAGTTTAACACAATAATATAACTTCTTTTATTAAAACAAAGTTACAAATAATTACAAGTAATAATTGCTTAAAATATTCTTTAAAAAATAAAATTTACATAAACTTTTAAGGGCATAATAGTAATAATACATAATTTAACTAACTTTAACTATCACAACTATCAATTTTTTAAAAACTGTAAAAGTCAAAATATGTCTATTTTTATGAGACAAAGGGAGTATATTATTATCAAAAAATACATCAAATATTTAATGTTAAACTTAAATTGATCAACTTTCTGTTTGAGAATTAGAAATAATATCAACTATAATAAAAGTAATTGTTGACTATTAGAATGGTTGAATCGACAGTTGAACTTTCGATTGAACCAACGGTTCAACAGTTTGAAAATTTACAAACCTTAATCGTAACTAAAATGTCACGGTTCATAATCTTTTTTCCACAGTTTTAGTTAGGACAGTTACAATTTCATTTTTTACGTTCTGATTCTAGTTCGGATCGACAGTTTCAGTTTATTTTGGTCGTGTCAACTTTATGCTTGAGACAATTATGAGTAACAACTACCTTTGGGTTCGACACGGCAATTTGGATTGATGATTGAATTTCTATTGATCAACATCATTCCGTTAATACGATTAACCTATCTTGAACTGCTAAATAAATGGGTCAAAAATGACATTTAAACTTAACTCATTTAATAAACATACATCTAATTGACACGTTAAGAAAATTTTATTATATGGGTTATGGTTTTAATAATTTAGATGACACAAATTATTTCATTTGGGTTAATAGATTAAATTCGTTAAAAATTAACCTATTTAACTTTTTTAAGTCAATACTTGTTTGTCTCTTTTTTGGTGGTGAGAAAGGCGACAAACGTCGTCCCTCCTAACTGCGATCGCACGGAAACGGAGTTAGGAATAATAAAAATAATAAATGCGAGCGTGCCAGGAATTTTAACGTTATTCCAAACGTAAAATGAATTAAAATTAAACTTAATTAAAACGCGCAATCTGACAATCTAAAAATCAAAACGATTGTTAATAAGAAAAATAGGACGATCTCTTTTTATAAGTCCTTGACTCAAATGAACTCAAAATCGTCAATCGACAATAATAAAATAACAAGATGAACTAAAAGCTCAAGAAAATACTGAAAACAATAATGCAAGAAGATACGGAAAAAAATGCTCTGACTGAAGAGTTGAGTCTGTGATGTTGATGATGATCCCCTGTTCGTGTCCTTTCCTTCTTTTTATAGTTGATGGAAATCTTTCCCACTGTCAACATCTTTCCATTGGCTAATGTGTTCCCACTGGCAGATGTGTTCCCACTGGCAGATGTGATATTTCTTTCCTTTGGCAACCAATTAATTCCTATTGTCATTGATCAAGAATCCTTTAATTAGCTCCATAAGATAACAACAACAGTTAATCCCTTGCCAACACAGCAAAATACTTTTGGGCTTTTGGATTTCGGGCCCAAACCCACTAGACCATTTTTTGGCTTAAACAAGTCTCAATAAGTATGATCATTGGGTTATATAGAATTTCCGTCAAAGAATATACATTATATTTTGAAATTCTATTATGAAATTCACTGTGTGTGTATACGTGCATTTGTGAATGTAAAAATTTATTGTATTGTAAGTTTGACAATATCTTTTAAATAAATTTAGGGTGAGGAGATGAAGCCCCAGTCTAAGGTCAGGAAAAGTCACCAGACTCAAAGAGCATTTACGGTGATACTTACATATGTCTTACCCAAGGGGACTAGCATGGATTCGAACATGCAATCGTTAGAATACGAATATCTTGTCATTACCATTAGACCAATCCTGTGAGGTTGAAGATATTTAATTTAAAATAAGCTGATAATGTCATTTGTAAAGTATAAGAATTTTAACTTTATGCTCACTAGTAATGTTTAATTAGTTTAAATATTATCTATTTATGTAAATTATTTAGTACATTTTATTTTAAACATCACAGAAAATAATTTTTTTAATTTTAATTTATCACATAGTATTAAACATAATTTAACTAAGTTATATTAGTAACTTAAAAACTTGAGCTAAAATGGAGTTATTAGAGTATTTATTATTTGACAGTTAAATTATAATCTAATGAATGTATTAGCATAAATAAAATTACAATTCTATTACATCGCATCTATAACTCTTTTATGTGAATCAAACATTAGATCGAGATTTAATAAATAAATAGTAAATCAAGTATAATGTTTGAAAATTCTTAATTTCAAGAACAATAAATTTTATAGTTAATATTTATTTACATAATAATTATTGACCATGTTCTACATCTAAAGCCAATTAATATGTGAGATAAGCATAATCGTTCGTTAAGCTCAAACAATATTAATAGAATAGATTGAAAAAGAGTTTTCCGATGTATGATTAGAAACTATGAGCTTTCAATATCTTAATTTTGAGATAAAAAATTTGGAATAAATATTATATAGTTTTAACACCTTGATTTTGAGAGCAAATAAATCCTTGGAATTAATCAAAAAGAGAAAAAGTACTTGCAACTTTCGTAGGCACCTCATATGTGCAATACATACACAACAACAATGGTGGATGTATTTCTGATGTAGCTGACATGTACAAGTTTAACAACTGTTGCTCCCGCCTAAACCAA
>CANYCX010859234.1:0-20622 GCA_948193385.1 Breynia disticha f. nivosa
ACCTCGATCGAGGTTGTTTTTTGTCTCGGTCGAGGTTTGCTCCTAACTCTGCATGTTACTATTCACGTATACACTGTTCATGCATGGTACTATTCATAAGTTACTATTCATCAAGTAGAATATTTCTATTCACAGCTACAATGTTATATATCTACTATTCATGCATGCAACTGTTCATAATTTCACACGTGTATTTTTCTGTTGCACTATTCAATTTAATCTAAACATTTCAAACACAATATATATTTGCACATAATATTATTCATGAATTCACAAAATAATTATTCAGATTATGAATGAATATTTACGTACAAATAATATTATATTTTACGATCCAATGAATAGTAAAATGCTATTTATACAAAAATAATTCTTTCATGCATTTATCAATTTAGCACAATATCAAAACAAATATAATTCTTAACATATTTATCAATTTAGCAAATTTATCAAATTAGCACATTATCAAAACATATAAATAAATACTTCATTTTATTCAACAAGAAATATGCACAAAAGAATGTTGGAGAATTCAAATGAAGATATATTGATCAATTATGGAACCAAATCAAGATGACGGCACAAAAAAGACTCTGAACAAGTTTTTAGTCGACCAACAAGACATCTTGTCGACCAAAAGTGATATGCAAGTCAAAAAAGCATTCTGGAGTTGAGTTTGCTTGGGTAAAACTCATGTTAGTCGGCCAAAAGCTTTATTATTCAACTAAGATGGTGGTTAGTTGACTAAAATGTGGTCTGCAAGTTAAAAACTCATTCTTAATGGCTAGTTGTGGAAAGGAGCCAAGTTAATCAACCAAGAAGAATGTTAGCTGGCCATAATCGAAGCCTTCCTAAAGAAATCATTATGAAATCTGTCTATACCTACTACATAATCATTGCGGATCAAAATTTGAACTTTTGAATCATATGAGAAGAATGTTAGTCGAGCAAGACTAATCTTTCTCGAGTAGAATGAAGCTGAAGATCCAAAATCAGTACTAGAAAAGATCTTACCTCGACCAAAACCAAGTTATTTGACCAGAGATATTGTTAGCCAACCGGAAAGATAAATGTTAGTCAACCAGAAAGTATGTTAGTCGATCAGAAAGCCCTCTATAGTAAAAATCACTACTTTCAAGGTTCCAAAAGTGACCCAACCTGTGTCTAACAGCTATATCCTCAAGAAATGGTATATAAAACATCTTAAACTTCATAAACAAGTAAAGACAAGCATTTTAAACATTCTAAACAATTTACTTGAGAGAAACAAACAAGAAACAAGCTTGTCTCTCTCTTTGTGACTAAAAGATTAGTATTCATACCTTTCAAACAACTTACTGGTGTGAGCTAAACCTTGTATACACCTTGTGAGTGTTGTAGTTGGTAGAACTTGAGCCAAAAATGAAGTTTCTCTTGGTAGGATTTGATTCGAAAGTCAAATCACTCTTTGGTAGGACTTGAGTTGTAAGTCAAGTTGTCATTGGTAGGACTTGAGCCGTCATTTAAGTTGTATTTAGTAGGATTTGAGCCGAAAATCAAATCATCTTGAAAGGTAGTGTGAGTTGCAAATCAAATGTTTGCAATAAGTTCTCACTTGGCTTGGAAAGTGAACTAATAGTAAAGATTTGGCCAAAATTCTAAGTGGAAGCTCAGGTAGTGGACATAAGTGTTGGGACCGAACCACTCTACATCTTGTGTTCATTGTTTTCTTTCTATTTTAAGCAAAACGTTTTCATTCTTCCATTAGCTCTATTCAACCCCTTAATTCTAGAGCTAATCTTGGTTTAATAGGAGATTAAACAATGTATTTTGGCTTCTAGTGCTCTAAAAAAGAATAGTTGTTCACCAACAAGGATGTTGAACTACTTTTGGTTAAGTTTGTGGTTCTATTAAATTATCAAAAGTAGCAGCAAAAGCATAACATGAAGGAGAAAAACTTGAATAAGAAAATACTTTGGATATAGAATGTGGACTTATGATATTGATGTTATGCATCTGAGATAAGCCTTGGCAATCAAAATCAACAAGATGTGAAGGATGTGTTCGTGATCTTGTAGACCTTCGTAATGTTGGCTATAAAGTTAAGTTTACGGATGCATAATCTGCATTTGAGTTTGTTGGCTACAAATTTGAGTCTGATGAGAACAATTCTAGCATGATACCAGGAAGTAAGGGATCTGTAATAAGTGCAATGGTATGTGAAAACAAAGAAACAACAACATTGAAGTCCTACAAATAAAAAGAAGTGAGCAGAGGAAATTGATCCTTATAAAAGTGTACATCATGAGTGATAAAGATTTGTTTATATGTAAGATCCATCACTTTGAATCCTTTGACTCCTGTTTTGTATCCTAGAAAAATGCACTTGAAATCTCTTGAATCAAACTTGTGTCTGTTGTGAGCATATGTAGAGGCATAACATTAGGCACCCAAAAATCTTTAAGTTGTTTTAACTTAGTAGCTTCTAAAACAACTTTTCATAAGGTGTATGATCAGTTAAAATAAGAGAAGGGAGCATATTTACCAAATATATAGAATGTAGTATATATTCTCCCCAAAAAGAATTTGAAAAACTACTTTGAAATTTTAATGCCCTTATAAAGAAAGTATGTGTTGATGTTTACGTTCCACAATGCCATTTTGTTATTGAGTGTAAATGCAAGATGTTTGATGACGAATGTCATGCTCATCAAAATAAGTAGACATTTGAAATTCAGATCCATTGTGACTTTGCACACAAAGAACAAAAAAGTCCAAACTGCAATTTAGCAATGATAATAAAGTTTTGCAAATGCAACCTTGCTTCTTATTTATTAACCATCAAGAATACCCAAGTACATCGAATAAAATTATCAACTATACTCAGGAAATAACGATGATGAGAATGTGTAGGAACATTCATAATGCCCCAAATATCAACATATATTTTCACAAAACAATGAGAAGTAATAGAATCACTTAAAGGAAAAGAAAGTTTCTTTTCCTTGGAAAAATGGCAACAATCATAGGGCTCTAACTGATCATTTTGAATTTTAGAATGTTTATAAGCTTACAATTATAAACGTTTTGCACACAAATTTCCAAGTCTATAGTGACACAAACCTTTGCGAACAACACCAACATTCTTTGAAAGTACAACAACATACGATATATCCAATAGTAAATGTGAAAGTCCATTTATCAACTTAGCTTGTCCAATCATCATTTGAGATTGCCAATCCTGGGTGATATCATAATTAGATTGCATTATTAAATATCAAAATGATTATGTAGTCAGTTTTCCAGTAGAAACCAGATTGTCAGAAAACTATAGAACATATAAGACATCATATAAGACCTATATGTCAGTTAAGCAAACAGTCCCAACATGAGTGGCTTGAACAAATGATTTGTCTGGAAAATGTACTATCATATTGTTAACTGATCTATAATGTTTGAACCATGATAAAGAGTTAGCTACATGATCTGTAGTACCCCTATAAAAATCAAAGGAACTATACCTTCAATACAAAGATTCACAGAAGAAATTGCAGCATAATTGGAGAACTATTGATAGAATGTATTTATGAAAATGATGATGGTGATGAAGAAATTGCATATGCTTAGTGTGATGGAATTATACTTTTGTTGTCATAGACAAATTGATCTAGTTGGGGAAGCAAAGCATGTTAATAAGGATTATGAACAATTTCTTGTTGATAAAGACTCTAAGAAGGAACTTGCATTTGTGAATTTACTATACAAGACATAGCAGTATAATTAGTTATGCTAGAAGTGTTAGCACCAAATCCAGGAACCTTAAATTGGTACTCAATTGGAAATTCATATTTCTAAAAACATGTGTTTATTGTATGACCAAAAAGTTCATAGAAAATACAAATGAGATTCTGATGACCTCTACCTTTACCTCTATTAAACCTTCCTCTACATCTGTCTACAGTAAAAGCTCTATCACCTCTATTAAAGGAAATTATTGGTTCCATAACATTTGTAGAAGTATGAATCTATCTTTCTTGTTGAATAGCAAGATTAAAAACTTGATTTATATCAGCTTAAGGTCTCAATAACATGATTTGAGATCTTACATGTGAAAAGATTCATTTAATCCTTTCAAGAATAGAAGTACCTCATCAATAATTTCATAATACCTCAAAGGCATAATTCTACCATATGTATATGTAATGTCATTTGTTGGAATAGAACACAACATAATAGGATTTTTGATTGAGTGAAGAATTCTGTTTATGATAAGAATACTTTGTTTAAGTAAGGCAAATTCTTCTTGTAGATCTACAATTCTAATATATCATGTTGTAGATCTTGCCAAAGATCTACTGCATGATCTATATTCAAAATGCTTTGAGCGATATTTCTAAATGGACATAATTTCTAAAGCTTAGATCATTGATCTCTGTCAAGTCTAGAAATTATGTCAATCTAGAACTATAACGATGAGTTGTGTTGAGGGATTTTCATTTGGATGCATGTAATAGGGGCTAAAAATTTTCTCTTCGATACGGATTTCTGTACAAAAATAGATCAAGAAGCTTTGATACCATCATGAAATAAAGAACATGCTAAAGAATGGTGTAGAAAGATTGAGAGCAATGAAAGATACTATTGATTGTATATGAAGTTAAATTATATTGCTCTTTAAATGACATAATAACATGATGATTGCTGAATGGTGAAAAATCAAGAATATGGTATGCTGGTGGCACTTTTCTTAACAACCTTCAGTTACAAAAATGCATGTGATCAAATTCATGTATCTCTAGAATTATCTGTATCTTTCTAGAATGATGCTGCACTTCATTCTGCACTTGTATGTAACTTATCATCTTCTACATTTGCATGTAGTTAACATGTTTATTCTACTTGTTCATCTTATGAGGTATGTACCTAAGAAACATTACTCTTTATGTCATCTACACAATTTTTCTATTCAAATAGTTAAATGCTCTATTGTTGATTGGATTTTATATATGTCAAACTCCAACTCTTGGCCTCATATAACAAAGGGACTGATATAAACTTTTGGATAATTGGCAACATACTACCAATAGTGAGATGAAAAGAGAGTATTGATATTCATGCAATTTTTTATTCGTTTCAAATCCTTGGACTTAGAGTTTCAAAACCTTATTTCTTTTTTGCAACAGCCCAAGAGATGTCTAGTTGCCCACTTCTCTCTCAAGTCATGTTGTGAAGGAACTAAACATAGAATAAAGCACAAAGTAGTAAATAATCTAAAAGACTTATTTGATTATTATAGCAGAAGGGTTGAGATCCTCAAGAAACAATAACTGATGGTCTCCTCCTATAGACAGATTGTCGAGTCAAAGTTGTGTTCTTTCGCAACTCTTTCTACAGAATGACCACCGGATGAACGTGGAGGCTTTAGAGAAAGAAACTGTTCTTTTTCTTTGAACATACATGACATTCATTCACTTTCATTATTTAGGGTTTCCTAATTTGACCATTTTATAACATTACAAAATTACCTCATAAGTCCTTTAACTGACAAACATATTATCAGTTAGTCCGCTTGACTCGTTTACCCGTGTGCGGACATATGACTACAAACATCTTCCACTCGCACATTACTAAAACATATTATGTCAAGTGTGAGATTTTCTTAGTTCATCCATGTTGTATCATTCTTTCTGCAGTGGGTCGCATAACCAACCAGTTAAGAATGAGTATAAGTGCCTTGACTGATCGTTCTTTAAGAATTATGGTTGTATCCCCCAAATTACTTTCCATGTTTCATGTCTTTCGTTCTTAAGGTCTCATGAAAACTCAATCATTTCCACTTTTCTATTTCACTTAAAAACTTTGATAGGGCCCGAGCGTACTTTAATTCTGTTTAAGAACTGTTGCCAAAAGTATTCTATGTCATACCAAAACTATTACTTTGCCTTGATACTAACAACTATCCAACATGTTCCAAATTTACACGTGTCGATCAGAGGTGTACATTGTAAATATATCAAGACAATTGAATAGTATCAAGCTTTTTTATAACAATGTAGAGTTCATGTGATGTGTAAAGATCCACTTGATCATTACTAGGTCTCACATTAGAGAAAATAAGACGTTTTAAATTTCTCTAATCCCAGGTCACGTTTAATATACATTCACATAGAATATTCCATGGTGTCAAATTTCTTCTCATTAGGAATGCATTCCATATATTCAAAGATATATATCACCATGCTTAGGTATCAGACTTCAATGCACCTAGCATTTTCCCTAAGTCCAGTTTAAGTTTCTATAATATTAGGACTGCCTTCAGTTCTAGCAGGTTACATTTGCAATTATCATGGGCTCATCCATGACATAAATTGATTATTTACGACTTTCATTCGTACAACTCAGTAGGAATGGGCTCTTTCTAGCCTTATTTTAGCAATTTCTCAAAAATAAGTGAAAATCTAAGGTATCAACCCATGTGAGTGGGTTTTCCCACTTTGCATGCTAAATTATACACAATAGCTTTCTGTGTATCACTAAATATATCTAAGACATATGCCACATGTTGCAAGATTTCAACATTGATCCACTGTTAAAACTTGCATGGTGTTTTGAACTCAAAAGTTGACAATTTCCTTGTTCTATTAAGTCCTCGTTAACTCAATGTGATACTTGATCTCACTTTACTAGTATATGACAGTTATGATAATGACTATCACCTTAGATGATCACTTATTTAAGGTACTTAGTTTTAAAACTAATTCTACTAACATTCCTCATGCACAATGCTTGTATGATAGTTTTCCATTAAACATTTTAGGACTTTAAATTCCTATTACTTAAGCCTTTAACCAAAGTATGAACTCACATAAGGACATGGTCACCACTTAGGTTTCATGACCTATGCTATGTTTGTATGTAGTTACTACAAAAGTCATACATCACATGTCCATCACTAAATTGCGTTCTAACACTTTTGTGGATCCTTTGAACACAATTTGGTTTCTTACAAGTATCTTTATCTAATCATACTTATGGATTAGTAATACTAACCAACTAATAATCACAGAGAATATTAGTGTTTGGTCATTGTATGAACAAATCATAAACTTTTGTATGACAAGTCTCTCTCTCATAGATAACAAGATTTATTTTATTTATTTATTTGTTTGTGTGGACTACAATTCAACATATAGTTTGTTACTCAAACAATTCTTATGTTGTCCGAATAAGGATACTAGCTCTACTTAAGAAGCTATTCTTAAAGTTATAATGCTTATGACTTGGCAAAGCCAAAATTGTTGTAAGTGCATTCTTGTTACTATCACAAAGTGGAACAAAAGTTCTTTATAACTATCCCTAAAACTTATTTCTAGGATTTACCACATGAGTAGTTTAACTATGTCAATTCTAATTAAGCGTGTACCTCTTTACACATAAAATAAGAATTTACTATTTACCTCTTTGCTGTTTGTGGTATTATCAAAACAAATTTGAATATACTAATAACTCCAATACTCTTAAGGTTTCATGGTATTATCATGACAAATTTAAGTATACCAACAAACTTTAAAAACTCATAAGGTTGTATAGTATTATCATAACGAATTTGAATATTATACTAACCAACTCCAAAACTCAAAAAGTTTAAACAACTATATTTTTGTCACTTTATACGATGAACCCACGAGTTATTAGCCACGTGAAAATTCTTCGCTAAGACCTCTTACTGAGATCGAACAGTCTTTCTTTTCTGAGACCTCTTACAAGGATCATAGAGTCTATTATAGTGATTAAGACTAGTTCCTCTAATCTAAAATCTTATGAGGTAAATTTACAAACAAGTGAGAGAATATCATCTTGTCCCATCTCATATGTTACACCAAACATTTATCAAACTATATTGACATTTTCTTAGTTTTGTATCCACTCATTCCCTATAAGACTTTACTTTTTAGGTAGACAAACTAGTGTTTCACACTTAGTGACACTTAGCTTGATTCTTCACATTAATGTCATTTGTAATTTCAATTATTATGGGTAAATCCATCAGCACACAACCTTTGATTTTACTCAAAGATATGTCACTCAGAATCTTATTGCATCATCCAACTAATCAACATTGGGAACTCCTTGACTTGTGTGGTTGACAAATCCATCCTTTAAAATGGTTTCGTTACTTTTCTTTTATACTCCCTTTGGGATAAAACTTCAAAATTCTTTGCAGAATTATGAACTGTTCAAAATGCCCTCTTGGGTTCAGAACATCCAATATTTAGGAACTCCCTCTTGGACTAAGTTCAAACTTAAAAGATTCTACTCAAGTAACGAACTTTACCTCCCACTGGAAATAACTTCCTTTTAAGTTAGGATTACGACCAGGCGCGCTAGAGGTAGATGAGATAAAAATTTGTGACCTTAAAACAAAGGTGGTCATGGTAGCTAATCATGTCCAAAAATGATGGTCAAAATTCTCTTTCACTAAATCTTTCCTTATCTACCTTCAAATCTCCCACTCTGATGGGAGTAATCTTAAAGGATGTGGTCCTTAAAGTGATTTATGTTGTCACTTTCCCATTGTAGTATCCTTTTTCACTAAGAATAAGATTACTAGTTTTGTTACTTACCCAGGATAAATATCCAAAGTAGGTATATTTCACACAGACACAACTCAGTAACTTACGTGAAGATACTCCTCGTGGTTTCTCGGTTATCTTAGAATAAGATTAGAGGACATTGGAAAAAATCTCATGATTTATAATGGTTTAGTCAAACTTATGACTAATCCATATTTTCAAAAGAAGTGTAAGTAACGAATTTTAAGAGAGCATATGTTTAAGAATATGTTGGCATGTGCCATCATTTATCTTAACATATTAAGAAAAAATAAATTTCCTTTTCTTCCAGTTCACTATAGTAGTGGAGTTTAGAATAAACATTTATTGTTCAATCTTTTGCATCACTTACACATTTTAGATTTCTTGATCAATTGTATTTACGACGTATGTCAATCCTAATGCTTTCGATCATCTCATCCAATGAGAATCATATATATAAGGATCAAACTAATTTTCATCATATATGAGAAATCCAAAAATTATACAATTATTACATAAATCAATCATACTCAAAAAGTGATGTTAGCTCTCTGTATCACTATTACCATCACTAAGTGGTAATTCTATGAATTCCAATAAGATTAGGTTTGACTAATGGTTGCCCATTTATGTCTAACATAGACATTACTTTCAATTAGGTAACTCAACCTTTAATGAGTCACCTAATTTCCATTAGGTCATTCAACTATTTTTGTAAGTTGCCTAATTTTCATACCTTAGCAAACTTAACGGATGAATTTTAGCTAAAATGGTATGAAGCCCATTTAATGGAATCACACTATCACGTAGAGTGTGCGAAGTCACAAATGACAAGTACCATTCTCTTAACAAATTAGAGATTATGTAGTCCATACTCTAACATCAATATTGTTATTATTTATTGAAAGATTAATTGAAATTCTCTTAAATCAAGACATAAATATGACGAAGTGTAGTAGGTTTTGACTTTTGTAAAAAACAAATTTTTTTAAAAAAAGCCAAAATTCTTGTAACTCCCACTTTTTGAGTCATTTCTAACTTGCCCTAATCATTCTTACTTAGAGTTTATCGGACATCCATGAGGATTACTTAATTCTTCATTGAGTGAGTTCACCTCCTAAAGGTGAAAATTTTAAAGTTGAACATGAAACTCAATACACCCCTCACTTACGTGAGATTTAATTGTGTATTACATAAAGGTGCAATTCTTTGATGGTCAAGACATTTCTCTTAATGAAACGTCTCGAACGCACAACCTTTTTTTTCAATTCTCAAGAATTTTCAAATTCTTAAGTCCTTTATTTTTCAGTGTCATTACAAAAATTGACTTTGAAAAATGCCAACATTCTCTAGCATTGACTAAGTGTTTGCTAAGAGAATCAATTAAGTTGACGTTTTTCATCATCAAGATTGTTCACATAGAATTTGGATTAAGTTCAGCTTGATTTGCTCCTAACTACTTGGCTAGGAATCAAAACAACTCCTCGGACAGAATTCCTTGTAGTTGACTAAAACTAAATTTACGAAGTTTAGAGATCGTATAAGCACTTAGCTTTTTATCATTATGCATTTATGTATCTTTAGGCGGTCAATAGACCGCGATCCTAAGATCCAATGATACATGCACAGCTACTTAGTAATTGCATTTATTCTTGCACTTAGTGAGATAATGCAAACAATGAAACATTTTTGTTTCATGTCGCACAAGAACAAATGTCCAAGTTACATTGATAACTTGTCATATCCTTGAAGTAAGGTACATCCTTAATTTAATGGTTTAAAAGCTCTTAGCTTATATTTTCGATTGAAAAGCTTATTTTCATTCTTTGCGATTGTTGTTTCTTGCTTAACCAACTGCAGTTTTCCAACTCGAAACAAATCAACTTTGGTAGTAGTAGTCATTATTTATTACACAATAAATAATAACTGAAAAACTAATTGCACTTTTAAAACAAAGAAATTTAAAATAAGCAATACACAATTTATTATTTCATCTCTACTTTTCTTAACTTTGGGTTAGAATGAGTATAATTAAGGGAGACGTTCAATATAAGAGTGTTATCAAGTGTTAGAGGCTCACTCAGTCCTTAAGTTAAATCAAGGTTCAAAATAATAAATGCTCTGGTTGTTTGGTTCTAAATCAATATCTCTTAATGATCTATGTTCATTATGCTTTTTTTAGTTAATACTTAATATTTACTAATAGAATATCCCTAGACTAATCAATTGTAAAAATTAATTAATTAAGGCGTATTATCATTTTTCTTATTCAACAAACTAATTGTCTTTGAATGAATATAGTGAACCAAATAACTTTAACAGTGTGTTTGGATGGAGTGTAAGAAAGGGTAATTAATGGAAGAGTAAGTAATAGTAATGACTGGAAAGTAACGGAAGGAAAGAGAAGAGTACAACCCTTCCTTGGGAAACTTAAAATATAGGACTATAAATGACGGAGCGTAAAATTATTATTTCAAAGTTAAAAGACCAAAATATCTATATAGCAAAACAAATTTATTATTAAAAGGGAACAATTTGGGATTTTACAACTTTAATGAGGTTAAAAGTAGAAAAACTATATAAAATATAACTTTACATCCAGTACACTCTAATTTGGAGTGTAAGTTTCGGAGGAGAACAAGAGTAATACATGCCCTTTGTTACCGTTCCTTTCCGCTCCTCTCCACCTTGCCAAACACGGGTAACTAATTATGTGGCATTCTTTTCCATTCCCTACACCCCATCCAAACACAATGTAAGAGTTTTAATTAGATTCAACGCATGAGTCTGTCATTGATTCAACTTTTTTGCTGAATCATCCATGAGAAAAAAATTAGTTTTCTCTATGGTTGGCTTAATAAACATAAGGGGAAGAAAAAGAGTCTATATGTTTTCATAAAGAAAAAAATACATTCTGTCTTTTTCATTTTTTCATGAGTAACTGCTTCTCCTCTTAGGCAACTAGGATTTTTAACCCTTTATATATAGGTTAAAAAATTACCTATTAATCCTTTTGTGTAATACTTAATTCAATCATAGACCCAATATCTAACATATTTATTTGGTCTTGTTTCCACCAAACTCATCATAGACGAACTCACTAATTTCAACTTCCTGTTCAAAATTTTATAAGGTGACTAATCTTTTACAAATAATGTCTTATTTTTGGAGTGACACTTGATAACATATATCACTAGTGTTATTTTCCCAAAGTTAATAGATGACCCTTTGGGATTCCACCATTAACAACCATTCTCGTTTGGATTGAATTTGAACAAATCAAAATCAGCCGAATTGACTTTTCTAAATTTTACAAATTTTAGTGAATACGTAATAGTCACATTTTATTGAAAAAATTTAGAACGTTTTTTTACTCGACAACTTGATCAAAAAATAACTCATATTAATCGATTTATACAACTCATGTATTAAAACTTTGTTTCTTATATCTCTTTAGTTTTAATTAAAATTAAGTACATGTATTAATGTCACTTCGAACTTATCTCAAACATTAATTTGCATGTTGTCAAAAATTATTTAATTTACGTAGGATTTATATTTTCTTTGATTAAAATTGAAATTTATATCTATTAATGTTGCTTTGAACGAATATTCAACATTAAATATCATACCCTGGAGAATCAATAAATCACATAGAATTTAGTTTTATTTATTTTTTTCAACTTGCATGTAATTAATGTCACTTCAAACCAATCGTAAATATTAAATTTTCATGCCTTCAAAATTTCATAAATCATTTTGATTTATATTTTTATTGATGTAATATGGATTTTTATAATTTAATGATATATAATCATTTATTAATTGTAACAATATATAATTAAATTTTGAATTTATACTAACACATAGTATTTTTCAAAAATCAAAAAATAAACTCCGATACATAGTTGAATCCATAAAACATACTAGTAAAATACACAATTTTAGGAAACAAAATCTTATAAAAATTTTTACATCAAACATATTGTATTTTTATTTTCACGAAATTCTTAATTAACAAATAATTAAGAAAAATTACTTCTGAATATCAGAAAATTACAAAAATTATGCCAAATATTAAAAATAATTAAAAATAAAAAATTTGGTTGCAGGATTGTGCTTCACGAGCCGTCCCACATTGATTTTTTGTATGAACGTGAATCCCGCGCACGTCTACGCAGAGGCAATACTCACTGTATCGAGCCAGCATGTGCCAAGGTGGTTGTTGGTTTCTAAAGTGGTCTGCCTGCTACATTTAGCTTTTTAGTTTGATCTTATGTTCAATTGGTTCGGTCAGAAATGGTTTGGTTCACATAAAACCAGTCAAAGGTTGACTGCTTATTTGGATGAACAAATTACAAAGCGCCCTGTTTGCCCTTCTTCTCCAAATCCAGTAGTGTTTGTAACGTGACTGTTCACATCGTGTTATTGATCACATGCGTGTCTCTGTTCACGCGCGCATTACTGTTCACCGTGAATAGTAATTCTACAACCTTTTGTGTCTACTCATCATCTTCTCAATATTTCTCGATAACCAAAATGGTGGCATTAGAATCACAAAATTCTGACAAAAATTATCGCTTTTTTATAGGGTTGTCAAAAGCAGTCTCCATTTTATTCTCAGATTTTAACAAAAATTCAGAGACAATCTACGGTAGACTTATCAAACACACCAACAACATTTTTAGGTGAAAAGAACACATTTTTTCGTCTAACTAACTTAAAGCTCTGATACCAATGTAAGATATGATACCAATGTAAGATATCAAACAATATAGCACTAAGCATAAGAAGAGTAAATAAAAGACTTAAGGCCCATTTGATAACTCCAATTAAGTGCTTAATTTAAAATATTAACTATTTAACTTAATCAATTAAGTCAGAAAATCACTTAATTTTATAATTCAAAATCTTTAACTTAATACATTAAGTAATTAACTTTTCATATTTTTCATTAGCAATTATATGCTAATAACTAAGAATTTTTCATAATAAAGTTTATCTAAGCATTAATAGATAAATTTCATGTATTTATTTTATAATATCTTTTTTTGCGTACTTATTAATAATTATTAAGTTATGACTCTAAAAAATAAAATTATTAATTTTCTCATATTTTTAGTTATTTTATATTTTTTAGATTTTTTACAAATTTCAAATAATAATTCATTTATTTTTCAATTATATTTGTCAAATAACTAATTAAATTCAACACTTAGTTTTAAGTTACAACCAAACAGACTTTATTAACGGATTAAGCATTCAACACTTAAAATTTAGTACTTAATTTTTCAGTACTCAATTTTCAGTTTTATCAAATGAACCCTTACCTGATTATTCCAGTAGAAGAATTGAGATCTTGAAAACTATAACTATGGCCTCCTTATTCTACAGGCTCGATTGCCGAGTCAAAATCGTGTGCTTTCACAACTCTTTCTACTGAATAATGGACAAACAAAGTGTAGAGAAAATATACTTCTCTTTCTTATGAACGTAGGTGAAAACTAATTCACACACTTACATTAGGGTTTTCTTATTTGATGTATTTATATCATGAGGAATTATGTCATAAGTCTCTTAATGTAACACCCCAAAAATTTAGCTAAAATATTTCGAAAAATGAGTAAACAGTAAGGCCTAACAGCCTGGGGAACGGCCTAGCCAAACCGCTCCCCAAATTATTTCAGTTATGGACAAAAAGCTCATTTATACTAACAGAAGTCTAGAACCACCTGGAGAATGGTTTGGGCAGCCCATTCTCCAAACTGTTCCTCTGTCGGGTCTTTAAAAATAGATCTGCATGGGAAATTAAAAAAGAGGAAACAAACCCTAAATAGGCCACCCGATGTCTCCCTTCACCCCACCCTAAAAACCTTTCAATCTAAGACCTAAAAACACTAAATCCAACCGCAAAAAACCTAGTTTTAGTAGTTTCGAGCTTAAAGAGAAGTGTTCTTTGCAAATCTCTTTGAAAGAGCTAGGTAAGTTCTAACCCTATATCAATTTTTTATGATATTTCAAGTCTAAGGTTTGGGAAATGGTTGAGTTGTGGATGAGTTAAGGTTAATGGAAATAATGTGGGTTAAAACAAATAAAGAAAAATGAGGGTTAGGAGAGATTGAGATTTCTAGGGTTTAGGTAATTTGGGGTTTCTGATAAACAAGCATGAGAACGTGGAAATTGAATGTGGTGTCATGCTTTGTATGTAAAATGTGGTTCAAAATAATGTAGGAAAACATTATTCGAGATCCAGAGCGGAGTTGAGCGGCAAGCCGACTACGCGGAGCTCGAGATAAGTGTCTACACTTACCATTATAATGTTCATTTCTATACGGGTTAAGTATACCTGATAAATGTGCAATTGTTTAAATGGTAGGAGCACTTGAGTCAGTAAAATGGGACTTTTTTGGTTGGGTTGTGATCTTGCTTGCTCTTATGAATGGTTGTGTGAAAATGGTGCTCAGTGGTTGCTTGAGTGCGAGTTTAGAATACGTATTGACTTATTGATGTGGTTTTATTGAATTGATGGAATGAGTGCAAGTATGATATATTGAATTCTTATTTACCATATGTGGGATCATGTCATGATGAGATTGTTTTTGTAAACTCGATTACATTCATGAATATAGCCTAGTATGACAGTGATTGAACGCATGAATGCGCTATCGCTTATTGGTATGTTTACAGAAATGCTTGGGAATATGCATGATGGTAACAATTCTTTCTTACCTTTGAATGAAGAACATGTATATGTTCATATGAAATGGAAATGTCTACAAATGTTCACTATGATATATCTTTGTGAGAGATACATAATTGCATCTTAATGTTACTATATGCTATGCTTATATGAGTCGTTTGAAGCATGTGAGTTGCCTAACAATCAGAATGAGTGTGCTACTGTTCGAGTATGCACTAAATTGTGGTTGATGGCCTTATGGAATGCATTGATTCATTCATGTGTTGCATTGAGCATAGTGTGTGTGACACGTGGCCGTATTTTTCCGGGCTAGGCCCGATAATGATTCTGGGTGGAGTCCTGATGCCGGTCTGGGACCGAGGTAAAAATATATTTCAGATGGAGTTCTGATATCGGTTTAGGACCGAGATAAAATATATATTTTGGATGGAGTTTTGATGTCGGGCTGGGCCCGATGATAAATTTTGGATGAAGTTCTAATGCTGTCTGGGACTGAGGAAATATGAAAGACCCCGGGGCATGCATATGTGCGAAAATGCATTGTCATTACATCGTGTATTCATCGTCATTTCCATAATATCTTGTGTTTGAATTTGATTTTGAGTGTGGTTTGTTATGGGAAAATTGAGTGGATATAAGAATGTTCTTGTCTTGACCAGAAATAATATGGGTAATGAAGGTTGGTATGATTAGATGTGGTCCTTGAATGAATTGACATAAATTTGGCAAGTATAAATGCCATGATAATTGCGCTTAGGATGGAATGTATGAATATGGCTTGATTGGATTTGAATGATGTTGCTTGGCTGCGACCAAATTAAGATATGGTGGAATGGTTGCTGTTTGGCTGTGTTTGATTGAAGGGTTAATAGTTGTGTGTGTGAACTTGATAATGGATATGCGGGTGATAATGATTTATGAGGTTAAAGTGATACCATGGTATGTGTGTTATATGTTGTGTGAGTTTGTATGACTTGGTATGTGCTGTTTTAATGAACATAAAAGGTCAGAACGGGCTAGGGAATGGCCTCAACAACTGTTCTCCAAGCCGTTCTATTCCAGAGTCATTTCAAAAGGAGGGAATGGCCTGGAGAACGGTCTGTGCAGCTATTCCCCAGAGCGTTTCCATGCTTCTGGCAGCTAAAAAATGTATGTGTTTAAGGGAAAAATGAGATTAATAAACATCTTAATACTTAGTAGTTTGGTATAAAATAAGATTTAAGGCCTTGACCTTGGATCACAAATTAATGTCTATTGAGTTAAATAAGGAAAGGGAATTGTGGAATTGATAAGAGAAAGGCTAAGACGAATTAATTTTGAGAAGATTTAGGAGTTAGTATTATTTAGGTATGATAATTCCTTGCCTTGAATAATACACTAATGCCTATCTAAAGAGAGTAAATGATCTAGGATGAGTTACCTGGCAATTTAAGGACCTAAAGAAACCGTATTTAACATGGCAACGACGAGCCATTAGGGAATTAAGGCATGAACGACATCGTGTTCCATGAGCACGGTCGTGTTGGCCAAAGATTCCTCTGCACTTCATCTTAACAACAATAGGATCACTTACTGAGTATTTTTATATACTCACCCCTGTATGTTGTTTTAATGTTGTGTAGGTTTAGCAGGATTTCACGAGGAGGGTCCGAGCACGCTTTTATGATCAACGTGAGTAGCGATATTGGAGAGTTTAAAATTGAGCAAAGCTTATTGTGTTGTAATTTAAACTCATGTAGAAATGTTTTCATTCAATAATCATATTTCATAATTTATTCAAATAACAATAATAATAATACCCATGTTTTTTACTTATAAAACAATGAATTGAGTTTTGAAAAACCAAGAGTGGTTTAAGAAAAAAAATTATTGTGCTTCGACCTCGTGGAATCCTCATGATTAGTTATTCAAGGTATGAGTACTTATATGTAATTTAATAGTCTAATTATGAAAGGATACTTGAGAAAGATGTCTGTGTTTTAAGTGAATGAATATGCTTTGGGTATGTAATTTGAAAATTCACATGAAAGACCTAAGGTTAAAATATGAAGTGATTAACCAGATAAAAGAAAGAGTAGGGTATAATGAATGAAAGTAGTGCAAATTGCTAACTGAGTTGTTTGGTCGCAAATAAAAAGTGCGAACAATTGGAGGGAAATGACATGTAATTTAAAAACACTAAATGAGTAAGTGTAATTTATATGGTACGGAATGTATGCGTCTAAATTGTGATGAAGTTAAATGGAATACGTGTAGGAAAGATACACAACTAAAATGTTTGAGGATAGAAATTTGTTGTATGGTTTATGCTTAGCCTTTGATGTCTAAAATGGATTATATAATTGGTTTGAATCCTATGTGAGATGCTATTTGCAAATATGGCAAAGTAAGGGTGTGGATGTTCAAGTGTTTTGATTAAATCTTGATTTATGAACACGTTATATGATGAAATGTGCACGCATTTGGTTCCACTGGTTAAATTGTGTGTGGAGGTATGTGAAAACTAGAATTTTCCATATTATGATATGTAATATACGATGATGTGTTGGGAGTGGAAATATAACTGACATTAATGTGACAACATGATTATGCTTTTGCTCTTACGGATTGAGTTTGGATAATGATTGATACCAAAATCTCACAAATTATGATTTATGAACAAGTTGCAAATGTTGCATAATGATTTGAGTGAAAATGCATATTATGATGACAATGATTGAACTATATGATAAGGGTGTAAAGCTTGATTGATCTTTGGGATTAATGTGGAATCATTGTTGAAAATGATGAGGCATGCATTATGAAATGATCATGGGTGCATTCATGACACGATGGTATTTGCATGAGTATGATGCATGTTCATGCTTTATGAATAAAAAGGGAGCGAGTGCTCAAATAGGAAGAGATCCCTTAATATTGGGAGCGTGTGCTCAATAAGGAAAGATCCCTCAATATTATAGGAGCGTGTGCTCAATAGGGAGAGATCCTTTTATATTATGGGAGCGTGTGCTCAATAAGGGAAACTCGAAGAAAGTCCAACAAAAAAATGGAGCGGGTGCTCACTGTCGATAAATAAGGAGAAGGTGCTCAATAAGGGAAACCCTAAGAAAGTTCGACAAAAAAATGGAGCGGGTGCTTGCTGTTGGCAAATAAGGAGCGGGTGCTCAATAGGGGAACCCTAAGAAAGTCCGACAAAAAAAATGGAGCGGGTGCTCACCGTTGGCAAATAAGGAGCGGGTGCTCAATAAGGGAAACCCTAAGAAAAATCCGACAAAAAAAAGGAGCAGGTGCTCACCATCAGTAATTAAGGAGCGGGTGCTCACGAAGGAGAGATCCTTCAATTTAAAAAAATGGATAATGAGGAAAATTCCAGGGCATCATATGTGTGGAAATGCATTAGCATTATATTTGTATTCATTATGTATCGATGATATTGTTTTCATGAAAAGGAATGCTATGTGAATTATTGGTATGTTATGGAAGGACCTTTGTGTTTGAACGATGTGTGATATGGAGTTGCTATGTGTGGGACATAATTTGACATATGCATGTAAATTTGTTATGATATTTCGATTGAGTTACATGAATTATTGTTGGTGTGCCTTATGTAAATGTTTTTCATTGCATAAATTGAATAATGGTTGTAAAATGTGCGTGTGGGGCGCGAGAGAGAGGCTTTAGCCTTTTCTTTGTTGTATTGAGTTTTAACTATTGGTATGCACAAAAATGATTGTTAAGTGATGATTAAAAAGAATGACATTAACATGTCTTATGTGATTATAACATGCACTTAAGGCAAAATGTTAATTACTTATAGAAGTGCTAAGCATTATTAAATGGATAGAATTGATTGTACTTGGTTGGAAATGATGATATGAAATGGTAATTAGGTGTAAATTGAATGTCGAACTGTTTGAGGGTATTTTATGCGAGTTGTTGAAGAGTGTTGAGTTGGTGTGTGATGTTGTGTGCTGAAATTGAAGGTTGTATGTTGATGAATTAGTAGTCCAAAACGGGCTGGGGAAACGTGTCGAATAGGCCGTTTCCTAAACCGTTTCACTTTTAAAGGCAAAACACAAGGATGAAATGGGCTGGCTAACGGTTTAGCCAAACCGTTTCCCAAGCCATTTCATTCTTCTAGAGTTAGTCAGAAGGGCAAAACGGGATGGAAAATTGGTTCCATAAACCGTTATCCAGACCGTTTCCGTACAGAAAAAGCTGTTAAGTGTGAGTTTGGGAGGGGAAGAACCGAGACGAGTAATCATTATGGTATTGTAAGGTTAAAAAAACATAAGATTGGCCAACTCAAGCATGATTGATACACTTAAACACTGTAATTCTAAAATTTGCAAACTCGTCGTCATGTCATCCCTCACGGCTGTACTTGCCTGTAAAATCTATGGATAATATGTTGAGATAAGGAAACTAAGAGCTAAAGTAAACTGATAAGAGGTGTTCTTATTTTGTAATGTAAATTAAGTTGAGAAGGCGAGCACGTATGTAATTACATGGGTACGCTCTGCCTTGTAAAATAGTTATTCAATAAATAGTTTGATTAAAGTGTGACATAAACGTAAGGTAAAGATACAAAGATGAAGGTTTTTCAAAAGTGGTGACCTTAATGGTAATTGTGTGGTTAATCAGTGGATTTGAGTTTCATATAGTGATAGGAATGTGTTATTGGAGATTAAGAGGGAGTAGAAAACTATATTGCAGAAAACAAAACTTTAAATGAAAATTGAGAACGTTGGATAGTGGATAGAATTTGGAGACGACGGTAAGTTGTATGGGAGGATTCGATTGTAGAATGTGACCATAGAGGTTGTTATCACTCATCTTTTCTCTTGAAGGTAGTACCAGAGTTGTAAGTTGGGTGGGGAAGTGGTTCTTTGACTTCCTACGAAGCTTTTTTGACCAAAGGTAGGGCATTTCTTTCACTTCTTGTAAATTTTTTTCACTTTTGCATTCTTTCTTTTGCATACGCAATCATTTCTTGTATCCCTACCTTGGGCTGGCATTACTCGATAGATGAGAAATCACGAGCATAGATATATTTGAAAGAGTTCAATGAGAGAGTTTTTAGAGGAAATGAAACAGAACAAGTTATAAAGATGGTATGTGGATATCAGTTGAGGAGTATGACATGATCAAAGGATGTTGTAATTGATTGATGGTTGAGATAGATAGGGCTTTCTAGAAATACATTGGTACTAGAATTTGCGGTGAGAAAGGCAACCTTAAAGTTGTTAAACCACATGCATATGAGATAAGGAAAAGGGAATCATAATGAGGTATGTTTGTTGAGTGTAAAAACCTAGACTGTTAAATTTTGGGGAGATTTGTAACGCC
>CANYCX010859381.1:0-11519 GCA_948193385.1 Breynia disticha f. nivosa
CTAATCAAATAGTGTTAGTGTTCAATTGGATAGAAATATACCAATTGATGGTAATGTGTTCGATGAAATGCTTATGTGAGCAATGACCTTGCCTAGTTTAATGTATCACAAAAGTAGAACAATATCTAGGTTTACGGGCAAAATTTTAAGCACCTAAAAAGATACTCTTTATTGATGATAGCTCGAGAACACCATCATTAACCTCGATTCAATTAAGTAAGCAAGTGTAAAATCTATTGAAGTCTAGGAAAGCCCAACGCCTTTAATTATATTTTTAGCTCAATTTTACTTTCTTGTTTTTAAACATAGGAAATCAATCACAAAAATCACTTCATGTTTATTACTTGCTTTTATATTACTTACACTAGAAAACAATCTTATTCGAGCAACAACTCACCAGTTCTCAATTTGTGTTAAGAAATATACACAAAACAATAAAATTGTGGATTCTAATCACTTATATACTAATGAGTAATTATCTTAATGGGTGATATTATACCTTAATCCTTGAACAGCCTAGAGTTATTCACCACATCTCTCTTTGGTTTACAATTTGCTGTTTTATGGGTGTACAATAAAAGATCTTTTGTTCAATAGCCAATCTTAATTTAGGAAGAGTATTTGACTTATAATGAAGAATGCGATATAGCTCCATTTCATCTTTTGGACACATAACTCAAATGACTATGTTCCAAGATAAATGAGTTATAGAGTTAATCATACTTTTATGATTTTCAAACCTTGTTTCAATATCTTTGGTTTTGTATAGTTAATCAATCAACATACATTTGAATGGATAATACTCATTAACTTACTTCACTTAGTTACTCATCTTTCTATATAAAGATAGTTCATGTATCAGTCAAACACTTCTTGCTTGAAGTGATGATGTACATGTTTGTCTTATCTATATTTAATAAATGATAAATTTAATCATCTTTCTATAAAAGGATAACTCATTTATTGATAAAAAATTATAGCTTCAAGTCTTGATGCACACATTTCTCCTACTTCATATATACTAAATGAAAAAGTTATCTTTCTACATACAAACTTAGCTCATTTGACTAAAACACTTCGTATGTTTAGTTTGATATGTACTAGATAAATATTCTAGAGATACTAGGAATTCATCTTTTTTGTATTTAAATTGTATAGAATACTTAGACAATCATGGATATTTTGGAATACTTACATAACTACTATAAATATAGTAAAATCAAAATAAAAAACTAGATCTCCAACCATTATGAAAAAAGTAACAATTTTTGACAAAGAGACAGTTGTTCATAATTTAAAGTCTAAAATCTAAGTTTTAAAGAGGATGGCCAATAAGAGACTCTATGCTCCTTAAACTCTACAAAAAGGCTCATCCTTCCCTTCATTTAAACAATAAACTATTTCTTTGTACCTACAAATTTACAAGGAAAATGTTAGAACATTCGTAACTAGTAACTAGCAATAAAGTGGTAGAAATAGTTAAGCTTAATAACTTAAATACTTGAACTAGATGCCTCAGCCTCGCTCCTCTTTTGCTCTTCCTTTTAGAGCTTGAAGTTCTTCTTCCAATGACTGAATTGGTTACAATGAAAACGAGTACTCTTCTTCTTCTTGAGCTCTGGCTCACTTTCCTTAGGAGGATTTTGAATTTCTCTTCACTTTACCCTTTCTTTTAAGGTTTGGCTTGAATTGGGCCTTAGCTTTGACCCCACTAGGTCTAACAAGTTTTATGAGTTATGCCTTGACTAGTTCCTTGCCTTTTCTTCTTAGTTCTTAGAACATTCAATTAAGCACACCCTAATCTTGTATTCCTCTAAGTCTATGAATTGCCTTTGCAATTTGGGGACCATTTTGGCCAATATTAGATAGGTCACATTAGCGTCACTCCATTTTTTCTCAAAGGTTTACCTTTGAATCGGAGTGAAGTCCCTCACAAATCTCTTAAGGTAATTGTTTGTTTAACACGTATAACTTTCTCTCACTTTTGAGAACCTTTCTCAAATTGTGTGAATAGTTTATATTATTTGAACCATTTTGTCCCTTTTAAGGCTCGTTCGCAGTGTGAAGGCATTCGTATTCTTTGGTTGTGTCATCCTATAGAATAAGATCAACTAAAAAAGTGTTGATCTAATAGGCCAATATTGTCTTTTCGCAACTACACCCTAGTCAAGCTGAGCTTGTACACCTAGAAGTTAAGCTAATTATATAGGGAAACACCCAATCAGGTCAAACCGGCTAACATATTCAAGTGTTAACATAAAATTCCATCTCAATATTGCCTAGGTCTGTCCATACCTTTCCATGTTAAGTTTAACCTGTATTAAGAACCCATGCTTCACCAAGAAAGAAGGGCGTACCTAGGACTCCTAGTGTAAGTGACCAACATTCAAGATACTCGATGTGTTTTAAATTGGGAAGGCAACTTTGTGACTTGCTATTTTTAGGGATTCATTTTAATTATGGCTTACATGATAAATGCTTTGTCATTCATCCATTCACACCATATAAATATCATGCATAAAAGTAAACATAACAAACATAAGCTAAAAATCATACAACTAAGATCTAGCCTAATATCTTTCTAGATCTTCAAGCATGGGGGATCACACTCTGGATGGTTTTGGGCTCTCCACTTTGGTTTGGTGGGCTTTGAATGCCATGTACATATAGTGCACAGCTTACGTTGTTCGTTATGGGCATTCTGTCTTCATTCTTAAATACAATCCTATGTACTTAAATGAAAATTAGAATAATCCTTACGAGGTTGCAGGCCCCATTAAAAATTACAAAACCCTAGGCCCATGAATGCACCGTGCATATTCATTCATCACATCAAACACAACATATATGAAATATAACATTCATGGATAAAACAAAGTTTGGATTTAAGTTAAGCCAAGTCTGCTATGGAAATCATGTTTGTGGGATAACTAGGATTAAACCTTGTGATGAGCTTGGACCAAGGCCTAATATGCTCATTGAATGAACCGTCTCCTAAAAACCCTAACACAAGCTAGACGTCCTTCGTGCATATGGACACTAAAGCAAAATTTCCATTTTGCCAATTTCAATAAAATGTAACATAAATAAATAAACATTAAAATTGCATAATGTATGTAATAACATTAATCAATTAAATAAAATGTGTTAAACACACATCAAAACATGTGAATGTACAAACAAAATCAATCAAGACTCAACTCTGCACATATTCACTAAATTAATGCACATACTTTGCATTAAAACTCACTATAATGTCTAAAATATTTTATGTTATTAGACCGGTTAATATGCACCATCAACAACATTTATCATTGAAAAACATCTTCCCTAGAATGATTTTACCTTTTTTAATCAATCAATACATTGTTTTATTGAACTCAAATATGTAACAATCAAACTAGTCATTTAAAATCCAATCGACCATTTTTTTAAGTTCCAACAAAATTTATCAACATTTTAATTATGACCAGACCTTATTATCATTCTTAATTACAGTTTCAAACATTTATTAAACATGTTAATACAATTTTATTTGTTTCAAAATCGTTTTTACACCTAATCACACAAGACTAGCTCATAAAAAGATCAAAAACATGCAGATCGTTTAGATTTGCTCTATTAGGGATTTGGATACACTAGGGTTTTAAAGTCAGACATTATATCACTTAACAAATATCCTAGATCAGTTAAGAAAGTTGATTTAACCACCAATTAACCATTCAAAATCGTTCAACCACAAGATCACTTATGATCAATATGAGGATCGACCATAGAGGATTTATCAAACCGGCCATTAAATCTCATTATAACTACCCTAGGTCAATTTGCAATCTTGATTTAATATTCATATGATCATCAAATAATAAAAACAAATCAAATCAGCTCATGTTACGAATTATAGAAAATTTCAGCTTGTAGTTTTTATGTGTGACCGATTGTATAGACATCTTTAAGGCATCAAACACGCATAATCTAGCAAGAAGGGTTTGATACCACTGTTAGGTTTTGATATGGATTTAACATAGATTGGCACAGTGGAATTATTTGGAAAGACAATCAAGAACATCCATAACAAAACCAAGAACCAAGATCCATGCTTCATATTCGTGAACTAAATAAATTAGTTTAAAGGGTACCTTGATTATGATGCAAGAATAATTCGAGGTGGAATCTAATAAAATAATGTGTAATACCTGCTTGTACAACCTTCAAGTCACCAAAAATCGTGTCACAAAGGAGCTGACATATGTACCTCCCTCTATACTCACACATACAACTAATCCTTCGCAAAAAGGTCAAGTGCTAGCTCTATATGGCATACATGACAAAAAAAGATTAGCACGAAAATAAATGAAATTTTCTCACCTTGGAACCTTCAATTTTTTGCAAAAATAATATACAAAACAAGAGTGCTTCTTATTATTTAT
Source organism: Breynia disticha f. nivosa (assembly GCA_948193385.1). Classification (NCBI taxonomy): domain Eukaryota; kingdom Viridiplantae; phylum Streptophyta; class Magnoliopsida; order Malpighiales; family Phyllanthaceae; genus Breynia; species Breynia disticha. Next base: position 4,431 of record CANYCX010859381.1, read on the forward strand.
AAGACACGATCATGAAGAGAGGAGGAAAAGGTGGAGAAAAATGTGGAGACATAAAACCCGATCTTATTTTAACTCCACCTTATATTTATCTTATTTGTATTTGGATTAGATTAAAATTTAAATTCAACTTATAATCCTAATCAACTTAATATAAATAATATAAGTAAGAGATAAGGTTTAACCACACTTTCAGCAAAACACATGTCCTAAAACGTGATCCTCTCCTTAAGTGTCCTAAACCTTTTAATCCTTGTCTTTATGATTAGTTACTTAACATAATTAACAAATCCATCATCTCATGGCCGTGTACCCTTTATCAATTGGGCCTATAATTTCATCAAAATCACCTATTTTGTTTCCTTATATAGTTATCCTTAAAATGGCCTAAATATATATCTGAAATAGAAATGCCAATTTTGCCCTTTTTAGACCTAGCCTTCATGTGTGATCCTACAGACCCATTTAAAGTTGGAATTAGGAATAATTAATTCCTAAAAGTGATAAACAAACTCTATAAAAATTCTATGACAACCCAAATTAAATGAGGATGTTGTGACATCTGTTTGACCTAAATCAATCTTACATAGTCCCTTACCTTTAATGCCATAATGACATAAGACATGGAACAGTTATCCTTATTTTGTCAATTCCTTTTCTTGATATTTTAGTGACACTAATTCCTTTTATATAAATGATGAAAAATCATTAGTTCATCTGGGTGTGGCCATACACTTTTCAGTTCACTAATCAAGTGGCCAGGCCATTTTCTCTCTCTTAGAGAGCAAGCAACCCCTCCACTTCTCTCATGCTCTTTAACATGAACCAATGAATACCCAATCATACCCATAATTGTCACCCTTTTATGGGCACATTAGGAATATGTGAAAGTATACAAAAACCCATCTAGAGTTTCATAGAGATTTGAGGTTTAAAAACTACGATGTAAGACTTGTACATGAGAAATACTTATGACTCTAAACCATATAGTTGTTCTCTTTAGCAGATCTAAATGAAATACCATGTCCTAGACATGTATCCATGATTTCTAAATAACATCTCATGTCCTTGTGCTTTGTAGGACAGAACCTACTTAGTTAGAAAGAGCATACTAGTCTTAATTCATCTACTATTCCCATAGTAGTGATCGACTAGGGATGTTTAGAATAAAATATCTCTTCAAAGGTCTTACAGGCATATGCATCACATATGCTAACTTAAACATCCAGATATTCAATGATGGACTTATATCTTTTCTTGTGCACATAGATTTAATAGAAAGATAGAATGAATTGACTTAACTATGAATGTAGTCAATGAACAATGTTTGGGGCTAAGGCTTACATCAACATTTAAAGAAAGAGATTATATTTTGAATATCCCTAGTTAATCACTACTATGAGAATATTCGGTGAATTAAAAATAACATGCTCTTCCTAACTTAGTGGGTTCAGTCCTAAGGAACTTAAGGGCATTGGATGCTAGTCAAAATTCATGGATACATGTCTAACACATGGTTTTTGGATTTGATCTACAAATGAGAACACCATATGGTTCTGAGTCATTAGTGATTCTCATTATGCAAGCTTTTTTGGACCAATGGTGGTGAATATTAAATCCTTCTTATGTTTTTTATAATGATGGAAAATAATGAACTTGATAAATACTGATTTCAGGACTCAAGATAGTTTATGTGTTGATTCATTATAGAACCAAATCAAGATGTTGCCCAAAATGTGACATTGGACTGACTTTACTCAAATAATATGTATTTTAGTCAACTAAATAAGGATTGAACCTCAAAGCATCATTCTAAAACCATATTTACTTGACTAATATGAAGATTAGTCGACTAGTATTGATTTATTTTAAGTTAGTCGACCAATTACTTGTGTTAGCATACTAATATATGTCTTGTAGGTCAAAAATCAAACGTGATAATTGTGAAAAGACAACCAATTACACGACAAAATTGAAATTTTAGTTAACAAAATCTGAGCCTACTTGAAGTAATCATCACAAAATCAGACTAGACCTGTCATGTAATCATTTTGCATGAAAATTTGAACGTTTGAATCAGATGGAAAGAATCTTAGTTGACAAGAGAAATCTGTTAATCGACCAATATAAAGACAATATATCTTAGTTGACTAAATTAAGTGTTACTCAAGTTTGAATGGTGTTTAAATGTTCCAGAAAGCTTTTGGAAGGTTTATTACTTGACTATCGCACATGTTAGTCGACCAATGAAGATTCCACTTGACTAACTTGAAATGTTAGTTGACCAAAATGGACTTTGCAGCAAAAAGAATAAGTACTCTTAAGGTTCCAAAATGTGACACAAGTTGTGCCTAACAACTATATTTTCTAGAAGACATATTTAAGGTTCACCAACTGAAGAAAGAGAACGAGATAGTTATTCCAAAGCTCCCAAACATTGTGATGCGCATGTAATATGAGCATATTTTGCTTCCTTTACTTACGTATTACGCTCACATATAGTCGTAATTTCCCCTAAAAATACATTTTAAACCATTTTTGATTGAGAAATTCACTTTAAGTTTAAAATGTGATTTATGCGCAGAATAGTTCATATCTTTATTGATTATCGTCTATTTTTGCATGATTTTGACTTTTATACGATAGTCAATATTGGTTATGATTTGAGACTGACTTGAGGGCAGGTTGCGATAGATTTGGAAAAGAATTGGGCTCCAAAAGAGACAGCATGACCTGGTGCTGAAAAGCAAGGGTCGTTTTCATCTCAATTCAAGCCTAAAATTTCACATGACATTTTATGAAGAGCACGAGCTTGTGCTAAACCCAGAAGAAATGGCACGACCATCGTTTTGAAATTAAAATTAGCACGAAATGTGTTTTACATGTGCTGACATTGTGCCATTTATCTAAAATCACGGGGAACAGCCTATGCCAATGTTAGTGCGGGCGTTTTGATTCACAGAATAGCCTTAAAACTAATTGACGGTTTCATTTATGAAGGGTCCTGATGTTAGACGGCCATATGGTTATTTTCATGCTTCGGTTATCTTTACATGCTTCCCTTTAGTCTAGATATACAATTTATGCACAAATTTACATTTCCTATCAAGCCTCCTTTAATATTCTACAATTTATTTTTCTACTTTGTTTAGATTCTGATGCAATTTACTTTTCTTGTAGGTTATGTTTTGGATTTTCAATTTCCATTGCCTTTAGATGCTTCCCTTTATATTTATTATTGATTGCTTTACAGTTTCTACGATTTTCTATTTCATTGCAAGTTTGATTTACTGTTTTTGATGTTGTTTTCAATTGGGTTTTATGTTTTGATTGTTGCTTTTATGTTTATGATGCTTTTAGATGGAAATTTGTTACATTTGAGTTGCTATTTACATTTAATGCAATGCAATTTTGAGTTTTCAATTATGTTTTGTGCAATTTACTTTTATTTACATGTTTTGAGTTGTTTGCATTTATGTTTCCCGCACATTAGGAATTAGTGGCACTTAAATTTGATTATTTTAGTTTAAAATCAAATCAATTTCGATTGATTGGACATTCTAATAAGCAATGACGATGCTCATGACACTTCGTTTCGATTTTCCTGGGGTACGATAACTTGGATCGAGTTTCTTATTCCCCTATATTACTTGACTGTGTACACTTGCGCAATTTTTTTGTCGCTTAGAGTTAGGACGCGTGACATTGCTCTTGCATTCTCTCTAAGAGTTCAAGCATTTTCTTCATTCTTATGTAAGTAGTATAGATCTTTCATTCTTACCATACATATTTGCACAACTTGTTCTAATTTTTGAGTGTTCCTAGTTTATACCCTTTGTTCTTATGAGGTAAGATTTGAGCCAAAAAATCAAATCAACATTTGTAAAGTAGCTTGAGCCAAAAATTAAGTGTTTAAAGAGTTCTCACTTAACTAGAAAGTGAAGTAACAGTGAAGGATTTACCAAAAACCTAAGTGAGAGCTTAGGTAGTGGACAAAGGTTTTAACATCAAACCATTATACATCTTGTGTTCATATTTGCTCTTTTAACCTTCTGTAAAAAGTTCTCATAGTTTCATTAGCTCTATTCAACCATCCTTTTAGAGCTACTTTACAAAGGCTCAATTCAAAGGCTTAAAAATATAGAGAATATCCAAGGATGCCACAAACATTTATTATAGATGTTAGAGTTAACCAAAGCTGCCCTCTCTTGTTCAATGGCATAAATATTCATCTTGATAGAACCAAATGAAGATTCACATCATTTATGAAGGTATAAAGTTTTGGAAGGTAATCATTGATGAACTAGAATATAACAATGATGATTGAGAGAAAGTGTATACCAATGTCAAACCTATAAAGTTAATTTTGTTTGCTCTCTCCATTGATTATAAGAATAGAATGTGATATTGTACAATTGTTATGGATATGTGGAATAGACTTAGAGTTATTTTTTAAGGAACCAATCAAGTGAGAGAAACCAAGGTCAACATGCTTCTCAATGAGTATGAAATGTTTGTTATGAAGGATAGAGAATCAATCAACACCATGTTTGATAGGTTCGGTGAGATCATGAATGGATTGAGTAGTCTTGGGTAGAATATAACACCCTAAACTAATTACATTGTTAATAATATATTTAACATTTATATTTGACTTTTTAAAACCAAATATTTTAAAACTTTTCATTCATATTCATATATCTATTGTTTATATTATTTATCTACCATTTAATTACTAAGTATAAACCATTTTTCTATAAAAAAAATGTTAAAGCGAGGCCATACACATAGCCTGAAACATGTTTATATAACACATCCAATGGACACGACCTCATGTTAAACTAGCACGCCTCCTGTTTAAATACAACATGCTGCCTGTGTCAATTAGACACAACCTGCATTAATCCTATTGTAATCTCATATCCATCCTAAGTAACCCTTAAATCAATTATAACTCGACCCTTAATTTTATAGCCATTCCATCAAGATCAATCATCCATTATAACCTAACAACCAACATTCAAAATCAAGTAAAAATCTAACCTTCACAAAACATCATCATCATAAGCACATATAAATAAATAAATAAATAAATAAATAAATAAATATATATATATATATATATATATATATATATATATCGGTTAAACATTTGTCATAGCACATATGGAATACATACAAATTGTGTTAGTGTAGGACCTAACCCATTACATTGTATGTCCCTTTTATTATGGATTAATAAAATTATGAGGCATTGTTTATTGGTTAATGTATTGACCCGTGCTATGTGTATGATAAAACTATCCCAGAATGTTGATTAAACACTTAAAGTATAAAGGTTGAGGTCTTTAATAGTAAAACCTGGAAGTTCTCATATTATCATTCTAAATATCTCTAGTCACTTATTGTCATGGGAATAGAAATGAATTAAGACTAGTATGAGCTTTATAGGTGATCATATTTTATGAGGTCACAAATATAGGATATCTAAAAATTTTCATAGGTGTAATATGAGATATTGTACTTGGAGAGCGATCATTAATGAGAATACTAAAATTAGTACATCTCTTGCAATTTCAAATACATGTTCTTAGACCTGAAATCACTGTCTTTTATTGGGATTTCTAGTGTACTTTGACATACACCTAACGTGACAGTAAAATGTTGACAAGTAAGGGTATTATTGGGTATGCTATGAATTACAAATAGAAGTAACTTTTATGATAATGAAGAATATATCATTGGCCGCTTGATAGGCAAGATTAGGAAGAGTGTGGCCGCAGCCAAATGGAATGATTAGATCATTCATTTGAACTTATCAATCTTGTCATAGAGATAAGAAAGTGATTTAGTACTAAATAAGGATATTAAACACATACCTTATGCAAATCATGATATTGGAGGTCATAGGAAGAATTTGAATTACAATAGGACAGTTGGTACTGCTAGTCAGCTATTTAATTTTGGATGTCATTGTTTCTTACTCGAGAACACCTATAATTTATGAATTATTAAATTTATTACCATTATTAAATAGTCCTATAGATTGTACTTGGACAAAAGATAACCAGAAAGTGTATTTTTGGAATTTCACCTTAGGTCAAAATTCTGGTTGTTGGTCGAATTGGGCATTTAGGCCAATTTTGGTAATTGGGCCTAAAAAGGATGAAAGCACAATTTTGGAAAGTACATAAGCAATTTTTAAGGCAAAAAAATTGTTTGGATGATGTTGGATAAATCTTGTCTTAAATTAAGACAAGAAGAGAGAGAATTGTGGAGATATGAATAATGTCTTATCTTCTTTTATAAGAAGATAAAAAAATAGTCAAATCCTATCCCAACTACTCCTAATTTTCAGCCAAGATTTAGATTAGAAAGATTTTAAATTTAATTTCAAAACAAAGATTAAGACTCCTAACCAACCTAGGTCATACAACCATAAAAGAAAAGAAGAGAGAGATAATTAAAACCCTAGTTTTTACTCTTCATCCACCTACACTCACCTTGGTCAAAACTCTCATAGGAAGGATCAAGATTTTGATTCTTTCACAGTCTCTTAAAAAAAATAAGATATTTATGGGAGGATCGCATCATCCATTCACTCCGGTGCTTTCAAAATTGTGTTTCTTTCATCCGATCAACTAAAATAAGGTGAATCTTCAATAGCTAGCTAGTACACTTTCTTTTGATCTATATGTAAGCTTTGTAGAGGGACTACATGTGAAGTCCTAAGGAATATGTCTTGAAGGTAATATTGATCTAATCAATGTTGTAGTTACTCTATTCTTTCACATACATACAGAACCAAAAAATTGATTCTTTATATTAAAGATTGAATTTTTATTAAGTAATCTTAGTCTTCATGCCATAATATGTTGTTAGAATCAGTTCTTGGTGTGATCTTGGTTGATTCTACATGTTCTTGATGTGATTTTCCACTGCCTTTAGTGACATAGACATATAGAAAACTCAACAGTGGTATCACCATAATGATTTAGCACATAAATGGCTAGTGTGACACCAATTTTTGTACAACTCATTTTTAAATAAAACTTAAAATTTCGCACCATTTTTTTCTTTTCTTTTAAAACA